>JAVSBS010007781.1:15748-37631 GCA_033124195.1 Coracias cyanogaster | reverse complement strand
CCGATGATTCATGGGAGTCGTAGTTCTTTTTAGCTGACTTAAAAAGACATTTCAAAAATAATGGGTCCATTTGCCACGATACTGTGAGAGACAGTATCAAAGGCCTTACTGAAATCCAGAAAGATTACACCAACTGGCTTCCCTTGCTCAAGCAGGCGGGTGACATTATCATAGAGAGGAATCAAGTTTGTTAAGCAGGACCTTCCCCTAATGAACCCGCATTGGCTGGGACCAATGTCTGTGTTGTCTTTTAGGTGTTTTTCGATAGCTCCCAAAATAATCTTCTCCATAATCTTACCAGACACTAAGGGGAAACTAACAGGCCTGTAGTTACTGGAGTCACCCCTGCTGCCCTTCTTGAAGACTGAGACAACACTTGCCAACTTCTGGTCAACTGGTACCTCTCCAGACTCCCAAGAGCTTTGAAAAATCATTGAGAGGTGTCCTGCTTTGACCCCTGCCAGCTCTTTAAGTACCCTCGGATGAATCCCATCAGGCCCCATCAACCTATAGGGATCTAGCTGGAGCAGCATATCCCATACAAGTTCAGGGTTGATTGGAAGATTATCATTTGCACAGTCATGTTTCTCTATCTCAGGGCTCTGGGGGTGCCCAAGCCCATAATCAGTGTTGAAGTCATAGGTGAAGAAAGCATTAAACATCTCTGCTTTGTCTATATCCCTGTTTATGAGGTGCCCATAATCACCAAGTAATGGACCCATGTTGTTTCTGTCCTGCCTTTTGCTGTTAACATATTTTTAAAAGCCCTTTTTATTATCCTTCACAGTGCAGGCCAGCTTCAACTCTAGCTGAGCTTTAGCTGCATGAATTTCTGCCCTACAGTGGCAAACAGCATCCCCATAGTCCTCCCATGTCATCTGTCCTTCTTTCCACTGGCTGTACAACTTCCTTTTATGCCTTAGTTCAAGTAGGAGATCTCTGCTCTGTGAGGCTGGCCTTCTACCTTGCCTGCTTGACTTCCGGCATTTTGGAATTGCCTGGTCCTGCGCTCTTAGGAGGTGGTGCTAAAAAGCGACCAGCACTTTGATTATCAGCAGTATTACAGAAACACAGAATAGGAAGGAAAGGCAAATTATAAGCTTAACAAAGTTACACACCTGAAGCTCTTGTTGTAGTTGCTTGACTTCCATGATTCCTTGGTCGTATTTCTTATCTAAAGCCTCCAGTTCACTTTTTCGAATTTGCTTT
Source organism: Coracias cyanogaster (assembly GCA_033124195.1). Lineage (NCBI taxonomy): Eukaryota > Metazoa > Chordata > Aves > Coraciiformes > Coraciidae > Coracias > Coracias cyanogaster. Next base: position 36,422 of record JAVSBS010007781.1, on the reverse strand, counting down.
TTGCTTCGAATATCCTGCAATCTACCTGAGATTTGCTGATGTTTGTCCGTCTAGAAAGAAATCAAAGACAAATTATACCACGTATGGCAAAAATTGGCTTCTCCACTGAAGCCATGGGTAGACTGACTTATGATCAATGCTTTAAAACAACCCAAAATAGCTGCTTTAGATTCCTCATCTGAAACACTGAAACTCCTGGTGGGCCATTAATGTAGATTCTAAGATTTGCATACTTTAAAATACTCTATTTCAAGATGTGTAGTGAAATTTCTCTTACCAGGGCTTCCAATTCAAGATTAAGGCTCTTCTTTTTAGAGGTCAACTTGACAATTTCTTCTTGTTCCCTGTTACGTTGATTAAGAAGTTCTTGGCGACGAATTCTCTCCCATTCCAGTCGTCGCTGGCGCTCAAGTTCTTGCTTTGCTGCCTGCAGAAAAGACACGTTACCTTAAATTACAACAGAGATGCAGAACTTGGAAGCCAGGATTTAATATAATGTGCTCTATTTCTAAATAGCAAAACAGCAACGCACCACATTGTCTTTTGTAAAGTGCTCTTACATACTTAAGCATTCAAGCATGGAGGAAATGATCCTCTAAGATTCCTCATGCCATGCTGCTAACTCTGGATGAAGAAAAGCTGCATAATTTAGAGAGAAAGCCTGTTTAGCTTGGAATACTGCCCATAAATGAGTACATTGACAGCTACTGCTCATGAGCTCCATTGGGTATTTCACACAACTAGATAAAATGAAAAATACATAAATGAAAGTCTTCTGCATGTACTGAAACACCAAGCAGAAGCAAATTTGTCTCAAGTTCAGCCATCAAAATATTATCAGTTATGAATCCAGTACAATTTTGGATAAATCTTCATAAATCCAAGAAATCTGTTCAAGAAAAAACTCATCTATCCTACGAAATACCTGAAAAACTTCAGCCTATACCAACACTCGACTAATTTATAATAGACACAATGTGTCCTCTTTCCAAGACCATGGGAGAAGACAAAGCCAGCATTAAATCCTGGATGCTCTGTCAAGTGGCTACTGTATGCATCTACATACTCCTTAAAGCATTAAAAAATAATTTCAAGAAAACAACCTCCCGCCTTTCTATTTCTTTCCTCCTTTCTTCTTCCCTTTGTCTTTCCAACTCTCGTTGTCTCTCCAGCTGCCTTTCCATTTCGAGTTGTTTTTTCCGTTCCTGCTCCTGACGTTCCCTCTCTCTTCGCTCTTGTTCTTCTCGTTCTTTCTGAGCCTTACGTTCAGCCTCTCTCTGCTGCTGCTCCAGCAGGACCTGACGGCGTTTTTCCAGCTCCATATTTCCCCTCTCATAGTTGGCTTTCCTTTTGTCTTCAAATGTCACTAAAATAAGGAAAGGTAGTTATTTCTGTCCTGTGCAAAACGCTGCTCTCAAACAAGTACCTCAGTTATGCCACTAAAGATAGATAATTTTTTTTTGGCAAGCTCAGCTTGTTGGATCATGGATGATATAAGCATCTTGCATTTGTCAAAGTATTATTTTTCTTTTGAAAAATACCTTTAAATTTTCCTAAGTCTATTCCAATTGAGGGGAAAAAAAATAGTAGTTTAAAACCAACCACAAAAACAACTTGAATTTTATAGAAAACAAAAGAACAGCTTTTATAAAGCTAGGAGAAAACTATCTTCTGTTAAAAAAGTTTTCCACTGTGCAAGAAACATTAACACACAGACAAAGAGCTTAGTTCTTCAGGGTGTGCCCTGTAAGAGCTCCTGGAGTTAAAAACAGCAGAAAACACAACAGGATCAAGCTCAATTGCTGCAGTATAGGATAAAAAAAGAGATGCAAAGGAATGGTTTAGGGTCCCAGCAGCCACCCCTCCAAAAAGAGAGGCAAGTCGTGTCTCGCAGTGTGCATGTAAGAGACTTCTGCTGGTGGCATCAAGGAGTCAACAGCAGAATCTAATGCTAAGTGCAAACTGCATCTCGTTTTCAGAGAACTAAACTGCATTGGAATGCCTTGCTTTCAAAGTGTCCAGAACAAAGTGATGCCAGGAAAACTGAAAAAAAATTGCAGTAGCATGGCAGTATTTGCCCATGAAGGATTTATTTTCCAAAATATATTATTAATCAGCACACTTTTCCTTTCTTACAGCTAAAAATAGCCCCTATCTCTGACTTCTCAATTCTATTAGCTGTAACAGGCTGACTACATGCACTGAACAACCTTCCCACAATCCAAGTTGAAAATTATCTAGCTCCTGAAATGAAGCTCCCTAGGGATTTTATTAAGTCTTCCACTTTCTAAAGGTTTCAGTGGCCTTCAAAGCCAGCCCTGTACATTAAGAATGTGAACCCTATTTTACCTGGCTGTTTTTTTTGTGGCTCCTCCTCTTGCACAGGCTGGTAAGATGGCAGAGTTCCATTGATATTTTCAGTGTATTTTCCACTCCTGTAGGGAAAAAAAAACCCAACCCACTATTGTTAGAGCAATAACACAGTTATAATGTATTTTCAGGGGAAGTCTTTTATACAAAGAAAATGTTTCATTGCCCTCAGTGATATACCTGAAAGAAGGTGGTACCAGTTCAGGAGGCAGAGTCAGTGGCAGAGGTTGTCCAGCTTTGGCCATATCAGTTAGGTGCATGGCTAACACAAACTCATCAGCTTTCAGCTGTCCATCTCCATCAATATCAGCTAGTGACCTGCACAGTTTTAACAGCAGTTATAATCATTGGAACCAAACACCACAAACCCTCAAAAATGACAGCTGAATATTGTAAAAATAATTTTGAAAATAGAAAATTCCTGTTAATTGTTCTGGTAAAAATAATCACAATTAATAACATAAAGAGATAAAATTGATAGAATTTACACACCCTAATGGGTCACTGATTTCTTAAGAAATTCGGCAGAAAATTTTATAAAAACAAAATAAAACATTTTATATAACGGCATCAAATTCCACAACAGGAACCTCTGCATAGAATTCTTTTACCCCCTTGTGTCTCCTCAACAGTGCAGGGAAGGCGTGAGCTGCCCCAGAGTACCTTGAGCGGGTAAGAAAAGGATCACCTACCCCCTGTAAGAAGGCAAACCACGCAATCTTATCATTAGCCTATAAAATGCTTCCCACACAACCGGGAGGGCAGCAGTGGTGGTGTGTCGTGAAACCAGTGAAACGGTGAAATATTTACAGAGATGCAGGCAGGAAAGTAGGAACCTTTCTCAAAGAACTATCGATGTTTGTACAATTGCAGGAACGTGTCCTTAGATTGCACTTAAGTGAAACGCTTAATGAAGTAACTGCTTGTTAACAAAAGAGCAGTGAAAGAAAACCCTACTAAAACCAAAAAGGAAACAACAGAACAAACAAAAACCCGTCACCACACACACCCCACTGTGAAAAACAAAAGCAGGAGATGATGAAATGAGATTTTTATTATGTTCACAGACCAGCACTATTCACACGTAACAGTACCATTATTTACTGTAATTACCAGAAATACAGCACTGCAGGAAGAATATCCGTAATTCCTTACTTTGGGCCAAACTGAAACTTGGGCTGTTAATCCTCTTTACTTGGGTACACAGACCTCCTTGCACTGGCTACTGGTATCTTCAGGCTAGGCACCCAGGAGGAAATAAGTCACTATATCCCTGCTTTATTTCCCATAGGGAGATAAAGGTTGTATTTCTCCAGAGTGGAGGAATACAACCTGACACTCCATTTTTACCTTCATAGCATGTAACCAAACAAGCTGAATGAATATAAGGAATATTTCAGCTTGCTGCTGCTAAAGACAAACAAATGACTGCCCTGGGATAAAGAGGAAGAAGAAAGGGAACTCAGAAAGAGATGCAAAGTGTCAAGCTATTGTGAATTCTGCTGGGCCGGTAAATTTTATGTATAACATCTGAGTTATGTCTGAAGGCGTAATCCAAATTACCCTATTGAGCAGGGCAGATCATTCAAGCCTTCAGACAACTGTAACCATTTCCATCACCACAGTAAAGCAAGTCTTAAGCGTGTAATATGCAGATATCTTTATAGGAACTGCAGTGAAACTCTAAAATGCTGAAGGGCTACTTCATTTTTAATCTTTCTTCATATTTTAAAACTAACCAGCTTGATTTCAGAATCTCACTTTTAAAATGATCAAATCTTCATCGGCGGTAAACTAGTGCATCACAGAATCAGAAACTGAAAGTATTATCTGTACTACTGTATGGAGACAGACACAAAGTGAAAACATTACGTCAAGGTGTCTTGAAGATGTAATTAATGAACAAAGTAGTTTAAGAAGTAGCTTCGTTTCAGTTTATGATTTTAGATCTGTGGTGTCCCTTTATTTGTTCTTATTAAGCACATTTCCTCTCTTAACACTATAAACACACTGAATTTATGACCAGTAACTAAACTTACCAAATAGTAGCCAGCTGAGTCTGTGAAAGGTTTGATTGCAGAAGGGCATTCCTTGCTTGAAATCCTTAGTGGAAGTATAGAGATTTTAATAAAGATAAACACTTTGAACAAAGATTCACATGTAGCAAAAAATGGGTCATGAACTGGGGCATGTTTATTTTTAATATTAATCTAATCCATTTTCATCAGTGGCTGGCAGTTGGCTTTACTTCCAGGCTTAACAAAAAGCATTACAACCTGAACACAACGAAGATGTAAGCATTCTTGTGCACTTTTTTTCATTCAGAGCACCTAACTGAAAAGCTGACACAAAAAATGGATATTTATGGTAATCCCCACAGCTGTTACAAAAGCACAGCTGACTGTCCACCTAAAGCTTGAGTGAACACGCTGGGAAGCTGTCAGCTTTCCTTTGATAGCAAAGAACCAAATACCTTTCTAGGCAGGCTGATTAAACCTTCAGTCCAAAAATCAACTGAACAAGATAAAAAGCAGAGTCTCTCTCCTGAAAGACAGAATTGTCCTCTTTTTTTGTAGGCTAGGAAACTGAGGCAGAGGCTCGGTAAGTGCTTATTCAAAATGGGAAATCTAGTCAGCTACAGATACACATACTGACTTAACATCTACTAACTGCTTGGCCAGCGCTCTAGTCACTGCATTACAGGGAGTAATTCATTTTTATAAGAACTTCCATAAAACCCTACTCTTGTATTAACTTTGTGTGAAGTCTTTTGAAACCACCACAAAGTCATGGCACAGCACAAACGCCACTGGAAGTCAACATGGAATAACTCCCTTAAATTACTTTTGAAAAATTCCGATCAATGGCTGCAGTACTGCAGCATCTTTCCTGAACTGCTTTCTTTGAAAAGATGAAGCCCAAACATCTAAGCAATTACTAATACATATACATAGGAGGACGTGGCACAAAAATGATCATGAGATGTCCCCCATTTTACAAAGTCGTAAGAAAAATGTCTCAGTCCAAAGAGTGATGCTTGAAAAATGACTGCTGACTTTGTGGAGCTAAACTTCACAGCCTTATGGTTCTCAGGCACTTCTAGTTAGATCCCACCACCTCCATTCCTCTTCCCTGACTACTGCTGTAGCTTCCCCAGTTTACCTGGGGTCTCTGCTACCTCCTCAGGCCCCTCTAGGTCTAACACAGAGCCCAAGCTAATATACTGATGGTACTTCCATTTCTTGTCTGACTGGAACCAGTAGCTGAAACACACTTGCTCCTGCATAGGTCTGAATGTCAACAACTCCAGCTTTTGTTTCATATGGAAGTCAAATCCCAAGCTGGGATTCCATCCCTCAGCCTGTGACGTTACAGAGGCAGAAAATGCTGCCGGTTTTCCCCCTCCATCTCAAATGCCATACTCACCTGATAGATATCCACTCATACTTTTATCAAGACTGTTAAATTTCTGTCTGTATTTTAACCTGGAGGCCTGAGGAACAGCCCAGTCTGATGACACAATCTTTGGTGAATTCCCAGCTAGTGAAGCACTAGAGGAAGAATTTGAACTGTAATACAATTTAAAAAAAAAAAAGAAAAAAAGGAGATAAGAACTCTAAGTTACTGGGCTTAACAAATAGGCAGTGGAACAGAAGATATATAAAAAAAATCATCTGATAACATGAAACAACTTCCACAAAGTTTTACCTCTGCTAACTTGCTATAAATATTTTCATGACTAATACGGAAGTTTACTGTGAAAAGAGGGATGCCTATCTAAAAGGAAACTCTTAAATTCAAGGTCCTGTTCCCTTGGTATCACAGGCACTTATGCCACGTAATTCATCAGGGCACCACTGCAAAATAACATTATAGAAAACTAAAGGAAAACATTCCACTTTCACAAGAATGTTTACAAGGGCTGTGACGCATGGGGCGCATGTTAAGTAACTTTAGGAGGTATGCAAACGAATAACCATGAGCATAAAAATTTATCTGATAAACTTACAACCAAAAGCAGCATCCAAAGCTGCTAAAGCCATTACAACCCACCTCCATCTATTCTTTTTATTAGTGACAACTACAGGCTGAATGGAGTTTTTCCAACTTATTCAGTTTCTGCTGAATAGCACTTGGTGGAGTGTTTAGTTATAGCTATAAAACTTTGACCTGAAGCTCCTAACATTTTCAGTGTCCCATCTTTGAGGATCAGACAAAATCCAGCCTGCCTTGTTTAAGGCAATCCCTTACTCTGTCAAGTAAAAAAACCCCTTATCTGCTGTGTTATCCAAGGCAATCAAGAATGCTGATATAAACAAAGCCTTTTGGGCACAATGCTGGAGAGACATCCTCTGCATGGAATTAGATAATGCGATGGTGAAAATGCTGCAACAATAACTGAAGGAGAGTGACTTTGCAACACCACAAGACTAGCCAGAGCAAACTTTCCAACTAAAAAAGTTCTTAGAAGCACACACCATGCCTACAGTCATCTTACTGAACATCTGCTAGCATCAGGTGTCTGTCTGCATGAGGAGCCCAAAGTCAGGTAGGTGTTCATCCTAGATGCCTTGTATCAGCAGCAAACAGCTGCAAGCACTTCTGAGACCTTCTGGAGCCGGGCTGGGGCTGAGATGCCCTCTGGGCTGTCTCCTGGGAGACTGTTCCCTGGATGCCCGAGTGGATAGATAAGCCTAGTCCCTCACTCTGTCTATGGCGAAGCTCTAAAAATCAGTGAAATGGAGCAGCTCATTACAAAGATTCTTAATCTTCTATTATTCATAAAACAAATTCACATATAAATATTTATAACAAATGCTATTCTTACAGGCTTGCTAATTCCATGGTGCCCTCTATAATGAATGAGCACATCAGTCCATAAACATTGCTTTTATAACCACTTGGTGAGTTTTGCTTCTATTTCCTAAGGAGGTACATCCCCTGCTTTTTGGCACTGCTTTCTCTCACTTGAACTCCTCATCTACTTTGGACAGTTTTGTCAGATTTACTGAAAATATTATTTATTGTGCACATCAAAACAATCTTTTTTCAGACTCGGTAGGTCATATTAGAAAACAGAAATGCTCCTTAAGCTTTGGAAGACACACTACTCAAGTTTAAGATACAACCATTTAAAACTTAACTTTCATACCTGCTAGATCCTAAATCAATGAGTGACTGTGCCTTCTGTATACTAGAACCACCAAACCCGCCTGCCATGGGACCTAAAGAACTGGTATGAGGCAGCGCTGAAACAAACAAACAAAAACAAAACCAAAGAAGTGTAAAGCAACTGGGTATAAGGTAATGCTTTGTCATAAACACTCAAGGCTTTGATAGAAGTAAGAAATCTCATCAGTTTCTTGTTGTTAAGATTAACTAGTTAGAACTGATTTGACAAATGTGAGCTTTGGGAAAAATATAGTTTTGAGTTGTTTTATTTTTAACTTGCATGCAAGTATTACCATTCTGTCTGAAAATAGCCATAGGGAAAGTAAGAGTCACAATTCTGAAAGCGAGCACCAGCCTGTGCTATACTTACTTGAGGAGAAAGGTATGGACAAAGGCTGTAGAAGGCTGGATGTTCCATTTGGCAACGAGGAGGTACTGACAGAAGGCACCAAGGGAGCAGAGATAACCAAAGGAGGAATGGAAGTCATGGAGGTCATAGACATGGGAGCTAATGGTGTGATCGCAGACATAGACGTTGGCATGGACAGATTTGGCATACTACCCATTCCTAGAGCAAAATCCAACAATTCATGATTTAATATTGCAGAGGCTCCAGCAAGAAATGGGGTCCATTATGCTAGGGAGAAACTACACAAAGCAACCTGCATCCAGAGGTACAAGTGCAAGTAGATGACAATGTATAATATTTACTTTTTTCTGAAGTTTAGATGAGACAGCTCACAGACAAAAAAATATCAGAGATCACGAACTTGGAAAAAAAAAAAAAAAAGATAAAAACCTGGCAAGCATTTCATTCCCAAGATAGATTAAGCTAATATTTCACAAGAGAGTACGATCTAGTTTTCTGTAATTGCAGCTATAAGTAGCTCTTCAACAAACCTTTCTATGCCTGGCCTCCGAGAGAGAACTAAAACACAACTCAAAAGTTGTGACAATCCTCTACAGGGAAAAGCCGATACTGTTTCTGAACTAAGCCTCTTCCAGGCCTTGGCCTTGGAAGAACCCATATGGGTGGGAAGTCCATACCTGGCCACCCATGCTTAGCAAATGGTTTCTTCAAGGCAGTTGCCTGAAGCAAATAAGGGCACTCGAATTACTGGGTGAATCTTGTGGAAGACAACGGTAGCAGACGAGATGATGGAAGGTTACTAGAAAATAATCGTGTGCCGACCATAGCTCTCTATAAATGCAAGCACTTGTATGCAAGTGCACTTACAAGATTTAGCAATGGGCAAACATTTAAAATCATGTATGCATTAATATATGCATACATTTCGTTTCAGCAAGTAGTAGTATGTGCTAGTTTTGGTAATCCAGCTGAAGTAATTACGTACATTTTGTTCTACAAAACAACAAAATAACAACAGGCGTGCAAGGAATCCCAAAACCCTGTCAGAAAGGAAAAAAAGTTAAAATAGTTCTATTCAATTGATCATATAACCAAAATAGACAATCTGATTAATCTTGAAAAAATATTTCAATTAAGTCTTCTACCAAAACTTTGACCTTTACTGTTTTAACTTCAAAAACCCTGAGTATAAATAGGTGAATGAGTAGGAGGGAGACAAAAAAAACCACCGGAACAAGATGACAGTCTGCAAGTCAGACGGCAGATGTGAATGGCCGCCTTCTTGCACCTCATGTCAAAATTCAATAGAAAGTTTTCCTTTATTTTTAAATGTCTTCAAAGAAGGAAATTATAAAATTTGTCAAGAAAGTGACTTTGTGGATTTCATAAATCAGAATATCCTTGGGCTTTTTTCCACTGATTCACTCAACTGTCATAGTCAGATTAATGCTTGCATTTGGCTGCAATTAGCTGTGGGTTTTTTACCTCTGAGCACTAAGTAATTATATATTCATAAGTACCAAAGCGAGCTGACATTAGTGGTGAAAATACTGGAGTTTGTTTCATGACAGGAGGGAGAACCGTAGGCAAGTGCTGCCCTTGCAATTTCAGCTTGATGAGTTTCATGGCTATAGAGAACTCCTGTTGATCCATTTTCCCATCCTTGTTCAAGTCTGATAGTGTCCTTAAAAGCAAAATAAAACAAAATTAGAAAAGCCCACAAAGAAGAAGTGTAAATATAACTTTTTCACTTACTGAGAAGCTTTTCTGTTGGATTTCTTTACTAGTTTTGTACAAGAAAACAAGAAACTTATTGCAACCATTTGTACATTTTTCTACTTTTGACAACGTTCAAACCCTCAGAGGTTTGAGAAGTTTGACCACCCTCTCGGCAGTCTTCTGCAGAGTTCAGTTTTAAAGTTGCTGAGTATCAAATAATTAATAACTGAGAAAGCAGGAAGACACTTGAAAAAGCAGTAGTCTCCTGGCGTCTGCTGCATGCCTCTGCCCTACTTTTTTCTATGCTACTAGCATAGAAAACATACTACTTTAAATGAACATCTGGTAATGTAAGGAATTAATGCAAGAATCTGAAACAGGAGGATGCAGACACCTGCTAAAGGCACTATATACCACTACAAAAACTCCATTAATTCAAAAATAGTGGGGGTTTTTAAAGCCTCATATCCACCCTCTCTTCCTTTGACACTTTTCCAAATAAACTTAAATACAACAGGAAATAGACGCAACAGTGAATACATAAACAGACAAAATTTCTGGTCAGTGAGAAAATATGAAAACTTATTAATACTTAAACAGGTGAGGACTAGGCACAGGAATGTGAATAAAATAAGGAGGGAGAAAAAAAAAAATCAGACTTAATATCAACCTATATTTTCCCTTCCATTCTGTTACTATTCAGTATAAACCCAAAGGCCCTATGAAAAAATTTCCTTATTACTGTCTTCTGGATGCTTTAAGTGTATCAAGAAGAACCTAACTTTGCATTTAGTTAGTTTCTTTAATATTCTTTCACAAGAGAGCTGTTCTTAATTATTATAAGCCTTCACGCCGTGTCTCTTGGCATGTATACATCTTGATAACAACCAAGTACCCCAAAATGAACACAGCTTTCTAGTGAAGACTGAGGAGATAACAAAGAAAACATCTGTTTCAAGTGTTGCAATCACCATCTGTATGCTGCAAAGAACAGCACTTTTTCCCCTTCCTGTATTACAGCACTTGTTGATATCTTCAAGTGTACTATAACTGACTTCCTACTAACATTTTCTATTGCTTTAGATTTTTTCCTGTCTTCTACTTTCAGTGTATTTTCCACCCCCAGTTTAGTAGCATATAATTTTCCCCACACTTAATCTTATTGCCAGTTTTTAGCGGTTACCAGTATTTTGAACATCATTAAATTTGGTATTGAATTTGCTGATTGACTACTGAATTAGACAGCAATTAATTAACCCATTATTTACCTCATTTTCTAATTTTTTTTACCTCTTTTTTTCATATTATTATTTCAAATATAAAGACAAGGTTTAACAATGACCTTTGCAGCAGTCCAACAAACACTTCCCTCTACAAAAGCCTTGCAATTTACATTGCTTTTTGTTTCAACCACTGATTTTTAAAACTTCATAGTTTCAAAAGGGTGTGTTCAATATGATCCAATTGGAATTAACATCATAAGAAAGATTTTAAAAGATCTTGATTTTTAATTTAGGGTTGGCACACATTTGGGCTCAATCCTTCCTCTAAATTTCATAAAATTAAAACAATGACTCGGACAACACTCCTACTTTACCGAAAGCCTCTTTGAAACAACACAACACACCAAACACAGTGTTTGAATGTTATGCATCTCCTACAGCAAAGAATACTTTACCATATTTCAGCAAGGATTGAAGCTGGTAGACCTGACTGCAAAAAAAAGGTACGTGCTTGATCACCTATGATAAATAAGAAACAAAAACATACTTTTAGACTAGAGACACAGATTCTCAGAAGACCTCATCACTCTGCTGTGGGACAGATTTGGAAAAGGAACCAGCACGCTGGATGCCAAGCTTTCCAGTTTCATACCACCTAACTCCTTCCCTTCAGACAGCGACTGTCAGAGACCCGTGTGCTCTGGAATCCTGAATCTTTGCTCTAAGAAATGATTTCAAATAGCTACAAAAAGCTTTTATATGTCACAAATCAACAGCTACCAAGAGTTTAATAGATACAAGATTTAAAGAAGGAAAAATGAATGAAAATTTAGTCCTGACCCAATTACTTTTACAGGAAAGGATGCGCATGCTACTTCTTTCCTCCTCCTTCATGCAATGTAACTCTAACTGATACTGCCTCTCTAGAAAATTTTTAAAAATAGTGTCCTAAATAATATTCTGTTCCACCAGAAAATGTCCACTATTTCAGTATTTCAGGAAGGGAAGGGGAACTGTTGTGCAATTCCATACCAAGTTCCACATCAGTTGGTGCTGATCGTGCCATAAATACACAATGAAACAGGGGTAGTGGTGTCTATGTTTGCCCATGAGGAATTACAGATGCTTAAAGCTACGACTTCAGGTTATTCTTTCAGCTCTTTCTTCCCTTATATTCATACACAACCTTTCATTTCAAGCACTTGCCAAATAAATAACAAAGCCTGCAGACATACATGCCAGAAAGAGCCCAGAGTGGCCTAAAGGTACTCCCTGGGACTGCATACTTTTCAGCTGGTGGCAAGGTAAACACCAACTTCCCAGAGCTCTTTGCCCAAAGCAGGAGTTATCGCTTAGCCAGAAGATGTGCGTGTTCCAAACAGACAACTTCCCATGCTCTCCTTATTCTGGACAAAAATGAGGATAAACAGGGGCAGTGGAGTCACCAGATATGGCATTAGCAGGTATTTAGGAGGGTAGGAGTGATCAGGGCTGGTCTTTGGTGCCTACCCACACACAAAGAATGGGGCATTCTTAAATTAAGTCATCTTTGCCAAAGAAATTGAGCCTTTTGTTGATGTCACAGGGAGATGCTTACATTTAAAACCTGCAAATTCTGAGGTGCACAGCCACATGACCCAATCGCTTCGGAGGAGAAGGAGCTGAACACAAGTGGAACCGACAGCAGGTCACTGCAAAATGCCATTAGCCTACCCAGAACTTGCTGAGGACCCAAGGGTTAATAGATTTCAAGTAGTCATTAACAAGCTGTCCACATCTCTCTCCCTGCCTCTTCCCCCAAAACAAAGATATCTAACAGCACAGTATTCTCTAGCACTGCTCAGACAGAGGAGAGCCACTTCTAGCATCTCTGGCGTCACTTGCCACAATAGCTACTCTAAGGGCTCCTTGGCTGCCTCCCATCTAAACGCAGATTTCGCCTGATACTCTGTTTTTTTTGAAACTAGACAGAATGACAGCACATAACCACTGGTGCAGAAGTGGCAGGGTTAACAAAAGAGTGTTCCTCTGCCAGACTTTAGCCCAAAGCTTGTAGAAGTTTAGTAATGACCTGTGGCTGTTTGCCCAAAGAGTGTGGTTATTAGTCACACAACAAAGGGCTAGAAATAGGATGTAGCTTTCAGAGTGTTTTACAACAATACTTATGTGTACACAGAAGTTAATGTGTAACGCGGAATCTCAGACCAACCTGTAATGTAGCCGCCGGTGGGTTTAAGGCTATCGAACTGCTTGTCATGCTTGGCCCGCTCTTCAGAGGTGATGGCCCATATGTTTGGACCTCCTAAAAAAAAAAATAAAAGCAAATACTGAGCAACCAAACAGATTGAAGGTTTAAAAATAAAACACGTTACTTGCAAAATAAAAGCCTGGTTTCTCAAGATGCAAAGTTAGTTCTAGACACACCCAGCTCCTACCAGTTTGGCAAGGACATTATGAAACACCAACCTGCTTCCCAAATGTGCAAGCACTGGCTGAGACAATTCCTCAGCTAGGTTGCTTTATGCCCGGCCTTTCCAACAAGCTCTACCATCCTTCAGAGTTGGTGCAAAAGCAGTTTCCTGTCGCTGCTGGTTGTTTGCAGCCTGGGCTGGATTGACGTTGCTCCCCATACCCTGGTTGAACCAAATATTCCTCTGGCTCACTGATAAGCACATGGCATTCAATGTCACTTAAAGGACCTCATACAGGGTTAACACCCTACAGCTGCCAAAAAGACTCATCCTTCATCTTGCCAATACTCTAAAAACAAAACTGGGACTGCTAACAAAAATATGTTCGTTTTGGCTGACAAAGTAGTAACATTCTGGGTTGTGGGGTTTTTTTAAACAGCATATAATTTCAATTAATCTTTCTTCAATGCTTAAAAAAAAAAAACAAAACCAAACAACTATAAAATATTGCAGCCTCAAAATAAAAAAAGAGAAATTTCAGGGAATAATCATGTTTACAGAGCTTTGCTGATATACCAGGCAGAACCAGGGTGACTTTCAGAAATGCTCCAGCCTGATGTATGAAGGTCAGGGTGTGTGTCCTTTGCAGGAAAAGCAGTTTGCCAGCAATAATTTGCTTTGGTTTTTAAGTAGGAGGAAGTTTTAGTCAGGAAGTTCTTGTTAAGTATCTAATTTTTCAAATCAATGAATGGAAGAATTAGCCAAAATTCTGAATGGAAACCCCGAAAACTGCATTAAAAGGCTATTACTTAAACACCATTCTATTGAGTGTTACTGTTTCCAAAGAACTGCTAATCTGTTCCTCAAGTATTTGTATTGCTCAACAAAAGAGAGTCAAGGGAATAAATAATTCTTCTGATGAGATACTAACAAGTTGCTTTAAAAACCACAGCACTTTGAAAGACAGTTACTATAAAATGCTTCCTCTTCCTACATGAACCTAACTTCAAAGCTTTGAATCTACCAAATTTCAACAGCTTTTTTCCACTGATTTTCAGAGAATAATAACAAAGCAAAGGGACTGCAAGCTGACACACATGCCAATACAGACACATTAATATGTTCATCATCTCTCATCTCTGATTATCGGTATATGCAAACACATTTTCCAAAAAGACTTCATGTCTCCTTTTTAGAAGGTCCTGTTAAGGCCGTCATTCTCCTTGCCCATGTGCTAATTTAAATCTTTACCACTGCTGCTTAGGAGGGAAATACAAGTAGTTAAAAAACCCAAACCAAGCCAATGGGGATATGAATGACAGAAAAGCTGGAAGGGCATTAGGATGCAACCTCTATGCACCTTAAATTGGAGTTTTACTTCTCTCTCTTCAGGATATACCAATTTTCTTCTAGTGTGGCTTCAATGGAAGGGTCTTATATAGGATGCATACAAAACTGCACTTCAAGAACCACCCCCCCTTCTCTCTCCTGACTGAATGAGTCTAAATCTAGATTAGATACCAACAATAAATCTAAATAACTCTAAATCAGATGCCTAGAAGGTGATGAGCAGTGTGACTACTGCTGTAATACACATTACCCAACAGTAAAAATTAAGAGTGGTACTTAAATATCTTTAAAATGTTAATAATTATTAAGGTATGAACAGAAAGTGAATAATGTGGTTAATACTTATAGAAATTATCTGAACAAGATGGAGTGGTCCTAAAGCAGCAACTTCAGAAAACCTCACCAGATTTTTCATTTAGGGAAAATAAAATATTCGCAATATCATCATTTTCCTTCTATGAAATACCACATTTTGATCCTCTTTTGAAGCAGGTAGCTCTAACACTCCTTAGCTTTTCATAATCAGTGACAGAAGGTTAAGACCACCACAATATATTCATGTGGTCAGTGACTGCAAAGTGCTAAAAATACAGCAACACTTCCTTGGCTGGAGTTCCTGCCACCAACTGCAGCCTCTCTAAAGAATCCAGTTTACGTTGTAAGGGAACTGCTGTTTAAACATTTCAGGCACCGGAAGGGGTTGCTCAGGGCAGTGGTGGAGTCCCCATCCCTGGGGGTATTTAAAAGACATATAGATGTAGTGCTTGGGGGTATGGTTTAGTCAGGACTTGTCAGTGTTCGGCTAATGATGGGACTCGATGATCTTAAAGGTCTTTTCCAATATAGGCAATTCTGTGATTCTGTAACATGTACTGAAATGCTCAATTTTGTATTTATGTGTCACAAAGTAATCAAGACGATGGCAATCAGTCTTGAAGGTCTCTTAATACATTTGAGCAAAACATCTCTTTGAATATAAGCTGGTAAATTATGTTTCCTCTCCAACTATGAGCTTTGAAGCTCCCCAAGGCATTGTCTCAAAAGTGTTAACATTTTGCAGTTTAACAAATCACCAGACTCACACCTGTAGCTGTATGACAACTGACAGCTCATTCAAGAAGTCTTTCAAGATCAGCATTCACCCTTCGTTGCCTTCACTAACACTCACCATTTTTTCCACACCAAGTATAGAATCATAGAACGTTAGGGGTTGGAAGGGACCTCTGGAGATCACTGAGTCCAATCCCCCTGCCAAGTAGGACCATAGAAAAGTATTCCACACTCTTTTGCCTTAGAGGACTGCGATCGCTGCTCTCTGACACGCTGAGGTGCTCACACAGAGTGTTGTCACCCTCCTGATAACCTGGGGATCATCTCAGAGCTCTCTAAAAGGCAGAATGCGTGGGGTGCACCACTGCTCATCGCACCCCATCTCCAGCTTCCCTGACTCTTACCACCTTGCACTTCACACTGCTGCCCCGAGCCAAGGCAAAAGAAAAAAACACAAAAAAACCCCAACATAGGTGCAAGCGTAACAAAGGGCCTTCAGGTGCACACTCTACTGCTAAAATTACGCTGGTAGCATAGCTTATTCATTCCCAGATTAAACATGCAGAAGCATTTCTTCAGCAACCACCTCCACGACAGGTTTCTTGCAAGTATAAATTTCACTTTTAAAAATGTATCTTTGACGGCAACCCACATTATTATAGCAACAAGTGCTTCAAGCATAGCCCTAGTGAGACACTACAAGCAGCTACTATCACAGCAAACTGATAACTATGAACACACGTAATCACGAGTACATCGTGGGAATGTTCCAGGAGACTTGAAGATATATTCTGAGAAGATCAACCGGCTAATAATTTATTTTCAAAGATATGAAGAATTTCAGATTTTCCTTATCCCTGAGGCCAGAGACTGAAAAAATCTTTTTTCTGGTGCCTAATTCCATAAAGATATCTCTCCGTTGCTGTTTTTCTTTAATAGGCATGGAAAAAAATAATGTAGTAAGTCCTAAAATACAAAGCAGACTTCCTCTCACATAATTTGACTCTTTTACTAGAAGCAAATCTATTAAAATGCACATACTTCGTAAATATACATTCAAAGAAAACATTCAGTTCAGACAATCGTAGCCACGTCTTTCTTAACACCTCTCAGCATTCAGTAATACCCTGAAATTTAAGATGTTTTAAGAGGTGCATCAGAGCATCTTTTAATTTAGAAGACTGAATGAGAATATGTAGTAAATTGCAATAAAAAATGAGATGGGGGGGAAGCAGGGGAACAAGGCAGTATCCTAAATCCTTCCAAAGCTGTGATTCCTTATGAGTTAAGTCCAGAAAGTAATGTGGGGCTTTTTTTGCAGGAATTAGGACCTAGAGAACATCATATCTTCAAGTTGGCACAGCTCTCCCAGTCCGACAGTGAGATTTTTGGTGCTCATCTATAACTGAACAAATTCCCAGAAAACTAAGTTTTCACTCAGTATCATTGTATCTGCCCTTTTCAGCCTGAACTAGAACAGGTCATTGCTTTATGAATACAGGTTAATGACCATTAGACAATGAAAGCATCTGTTTAAACAAACAGCAAAAATTTAAACACTCAATATTTATGGTAGGGATTCACAGTGTGGGCATTCAAGCCCCACCCAACACTTCTTATTTAAATGAATCACTGTTTTTTTCCCCACTCCTACCCCAACATGCAACAGAAGCAAAATGAAAAGCATAGCACAAAAGGGAAGGTTAAAGCGTTGAGAGCACTTGTTATTACCTTAACCAGGTGTTCATGACTCTTTTGATAAGAATCAAATGAAGAAAAAGAAAAATCTACGTATAGAAAGTGTCATTTAAATTAAGATACCTCAAAATACCAAGCAAAAAACCCACACTGGTCTATCTGAAATTAACACTTTGAAAAACGGGGATCACAAGGTTTTGGCAATTCCACAAAGCACATCATCAAACCGTTCTTCACCTTCACTTACAGTACAACCAAGACCATCACAATAAAGACTTACCGCAGACAAAATTAAGTTTGAAACTCAGTTCTCCTGTGTAATCACCATCAAAAAATGCTACAGTCCTCAAAAATACTGTGGTTGCTTCCAAGAGCTAACACCAGTGGTAAAACTGGCCACTCAGCATCACTGCTGAGAAAAATTACACTGCCTGGTTTACAAAAAAACAAGTTTGGGGCACATTGAACTGTGACAACAGGAAGACTACTTTTCTTGGAAAGACAAAGATGCAAGAAGAGTGAAACAGAAATATCTGTCATCCAAGATATATCATGTAAACCTATCTGGCTTAGCTCAACTTTTTTTTGCACTAACATGCCTTCAATCCCAGGGCTGAGGAACATCTTGCCCGTAAGCCAGAACCAGCTAAAGAGAATAATTAATTTTGCCTAGAGACATTGCTGTTCTTCCTTTCTCACAGCCCCAGTCCTTACTCATGTCAAGCTATACATGAATCACAAAACCAAACTGCAGGCATCTCTTTGCAGACACCTCTCTGATCACAGGATGGGGCAGGAGGCGTGCATCTCCTTCATGGAGCAGCAGTGAACCTTTGTCTCTCCAGAGACTTCTCAGCTGGCACCAAGTAGCAGTGAACTACAATAGTTTTATAAATCAGTTCAGCACCAGAAATCAAAGTACAGTTGCCACGACATGCTGTGATGACAGGCGTTGCTACAACCAATGAATAGTATGTTCCTACTTTTCTGACTTAGCTTAAGTTTCCTGAAAATTTTCAGGAGATAGATAACTTTTTCTCAGTTTTAAAGGAAGGGGGGGGGAGCAAATCTCTCTGACAAGAAGATATCTTCTAAAGCACTACTCTTCAAAGAGGTACTTCACAAATCTCACCACATCATACATGAAGCAAGACCCACTTGCATGAAACTAACACTCTATTTGACTACACTGCATTTTTAGGAATCAAAACTCAAAAAATGCTGATCTTGGGAGATTTTCCCCACAAAATTTTCCTTAGAATTGAGTAACTATTGCCTTCATTTGCTTTTTCTGTTGATGAAACAACACATGTCAGTATTAGTAATACTTTTGGAAGACTTTTCTTTTCTAAGGAAGGTTGCTACTTTCAGAGAAGACCCTGCGTAAACATCAGGACTGGCAACTGTTCTGGAGATCCAACACAAGAAACCTGGACTCAGGGTCCAGAAACATGTTAGAGATTCCTTGTACCAGATCAGACAACTTAACAGAGAAAGCTCCTTTACTTGCCCACTTCCCAGCTCTACAACATGTTCAATAATTCAAAGTTACATGTGGATTCTACCCATGTAGGAAGTCTATATGTAATGACAAAGACACACAAAACCTGGTGCTAAAGATCATTTTAACGTACCTTTAAGACTTCTCTAAAGATGACAGAACACATACTGACCTAACCCTCCTGTAACAGGTATTAATGTGGGATTCAACGTGCTAGCACTCACAATTTTAGCATTGGTAACAAGCAACTATGCTGCTGAGTAAACGTAATTTTCTGTTCCTTTAAGCACATTTTAAATAAGAGACATTCTTCTACAAGAAAATATGAGGGTCTGTTATGGCAGGATCACAGCACTAGGTAGAACAGCTCCAGAAATGCCTTTACAACACTGCATCAAACAGATAATCTTCTGAAGAAAATAAAGGACCTGCTTTGATGGGATGCCAACATCAGAAACAGAAACAAGCATGGTTCCTTCCTTAAAACAGTAAGTTGCTATTACAGAAGAGGGGAGAAAAGAAAGCGCAATTTTAGAAGAAAAGTAAATAGACTTGAAAATGCCCTAAGACCTCTGCCACTAGTTAGTACTACCCGTCGGCAGAAGGTTGTTGTACTGACAGCAGTACTACCAGTGAAAAGGATCAAGGTAACTTTTCACTTGCGGAAAATCATAAGACATTTCTCACATTCCCCAAAGAACGATGCTTGTTTCTCACTGATAAGTGTTGCTTGTTTTTCTCTAATAAAAACTATGCTCCTACAACCTACAAAGTTAATTAACTCCACAGAGATAATAAACCTAATAAATTGAAAGAGCATTCCTTGTACACATCAGTCATGAGGATGAGCGATTATGCCACTGCTTTTTAAACGATCCAAAAAACCAGCATTAAGCTTTGTAATGACCCTAAATAAATATTTATACCTGTGTTTAAAGACCAGGAAATTTCAACACAGACATGCAGCAGCGTGCCTGGAGCTGCACAACAAGGGGTTTTCCTTAATGCAACCAGCAATCGCATTACTGTCTCCTATCAGGAGCCTCGAGAGAGTTGTTGGGTATAAGACATACTGGGATAAATCTAATAATTCCTGTTTTTCTCTATCTGTGTTTGTAGATAAGTTTACCACAGAATTGTTTATTACAGATCAGTTTTAATGCTCCCAGTTGGAATGTTGAATCACAACTCTGATTTTTCCTCAGTGGTGAGTAAATGCTCTAGGACTCTGAAAATATACTGAATATTTTACCATTAGTCTGAATTTTCAGATTCCTTATCAGTGTTATTGCTGTTTTCAATATTTCCTTCCCTCTTTTGTTGTTGATTCTTTATATCAAATGCATAAGAAAATGCTGACTGATAATAACCATTTTTTCTTTTTTAGGTGTGCAAATATGTTACAAACTACTGCTGTGGCGGCTTCTGGTACCATCTGCTCTTCCTTGAGGAACCTATCTCCTATTCTCAGCTCCCACGTTTTCAGGCCATGACAGGAGCCACATGCAGCCTCCTTTCACAGCACACACATTAATCCCTGTACTACTCATCCTACCAGAAACACTTCATGAAGGGTATCAGCATATTAAGCAATGCTGCAGCAACTGCCAGAAGAAACAAGTATGTCTGTGCTTAACAACAACTTCAGCAGCTGCTTTAATCCCTGGAGGTGTTGAACATCCCTGGAGGTGTTCAAGACCAGGCTGGACAGGGCCTTGAGCAACCCGGTCTAGTGGGATATCCCTCCCATGACAGGGGGGTTGGAACTAGATGATCTTTGAGGTCCTTTCCAACCCAAACCATTCTATGA
>JAVSBS010007781.1:0-11258 GCA_033124195.1 Coracias cyanogaster | reverse complement strand
GAAACGAACCAACCAATCCTCTCATTTTCTTCTGCCTGCCTTAAGCTGAATGATTTCAGTAGGTATCGCTTTCCTTTTCAGTTATGAAAAAATGGTGAATATTCCTTCCCTTGTTAGCCTTTTCCATACCATCATGGCTTTGCAGATTTCTATCATATCCTCAAATCAGCTGTCTCTTTTCGAAACCAAACGGGTCTGATCCATTTAGCCACCCTGTAACACAGGGCCATCTGTTTCACAGGTATTCTTACCCTGTGTCTAGTTCTAGTTTTTTCCAGAGCCTTGAGTGTAACAGATCCTGGCAAGAGCAGAGCAGATGATTTCCAGACAGATGAGCTTGGTGCTTGTTGAGTTATCTTCAGTTAGGTTAAAAACTACTGTCCGTGTTATTTCTTAATCCAGTCTGAATATTGAGAACATGAGAAATAAGAGGAGTAATTCTGCTGGCCTTCCAAGCCACATCACCCATATCAGAAACAGTTTGTATATTAACTCACACCTGTATTTTTTTTTTTCCACCAAGCTTGAAGATTTCTTGTGAAATACAGTGTTATGAAAGCACTATTGTTTGTTGCACAGTAGATTTTACCTGTAGCTCTTAAGAAAAGACAAGTATACTCTTTTCCATACTGTCATACAAGTATCACCACACACTGTAATAAGCGCAGAGTTCTTCGATAATATTGAAACTGTGACTTTCAGGAAATGTGTTTCATAAAGAGCAAAAACTGTACTGCAGTTAAATACAAAATTATGGCTATGAGAAGAAATGCAGGGGAAAATGTTTTAAAATATATGAATTATTTTTAAAATATTTAAAAATTTAAGAGGAATTAGTTAAATAGAATCATAAATAGTTTGGGTTGCAAGGGACCTTAAAGATCATCTAGTTCCAAGCCCCCTGCCATGGCACTAAGATAGCTCTTGATATTCAGTTAATTTTACCTGTTCTTGAAACGTGCACACAGAAAACTTCACATACAACTAACCCAGAAATGTTTTCAAGTTATCAAAATATCTTCTATGAAGGTACCTGGTAAGTATGCTAGTTCCATGAACATGGATATTCTTTCAGCTTTCCAGGGTTTCACCCCTTCCAACTACCTCAGTTATGATTTAAGGTTATTGTTCCACTGCAGGAAAAACAACAGATGTCCTAAAGAACTGATGCAGTACACTGAAAAGCCTGAACATAGAAAATTCCTAATTAAAGTAACACAACATTATATAAACACATTTGACAGACCACAGTATCTAAAAATCATGTTTATTCTTGCTATTATAATTAGTGGGCTAAACCTGAACTCATTCTGCCAACACCAATTAATATCATCTACGGCCCGTTCAAAGTGGCCACGATGATCACGGACATCATGGAATTTAGTAGATGTTAAGATGGTACCACTTCACACAACGCCCACCAGCACTGAACTGCAACCACCACAGAGACTTATTTATCCGAGTAGTACATTTCGCAAATTTTTGGAGCTAAAATTTCATAGAAATAAATTTTAACAGTCAAAGCCCTTTGAAGCTGAGCAATGTGACAGAATTGTGTTTCTGAGTCCCTTCAGCTAAGCCTTCAGACCTCTGCCTCCATTTTGGGCAAGTATTTGTAGATATTCTTGTGGTTTCTTTGTTTAGGTTTTTATACGATTTGAAGAAAAACTGTCAGGAAGTCTCACCAGCATCCCAAATGAATAAAGCAGCTTGCATTATACTATTATTATCCCAGATAAAAACCATGCTGGGTTCCCCACTCAGTGTAATCTTACCTTATAAAAGCTAACACATGAACTAACAAAATAAAATAATAGTAAGACAAAGCAGCTATAGGATTAAAGTAAGTTAATGGATGAAGATCTAACGCTAACCTTCAGTACGTTATTATGGTTGGTTTTTTTTTTATTTAGCTTGTTTTTCACATTTAGGAGCATTGGATTGGAAGGGACTTCCAAGGTCACCATGTCCAGACTGCTGCTACTCCAAGAAACTCTAAGAGATTAATTCCTTCCTAAAATGTAAGTTCTGCCTTAAGGTGATCAGACTTTTCCTTGACCATGGTCCAGAATGGCCCTGCTGACAGAAATGTTCCCATTTGCAGACCAAGTGCACCAACAGCTGATCCATCTCTTGAGGTAAGTCACCTTGTGCTAACATTGTACTTACTTTCCCTACTTAGTATTTATCTTCCTAATAAGAAAAAATAAAGCGCAAATGTATTCGCTGTAAAGTAAATACAATTAAATAAAAAACCCAAACAACCAGTATGCTTTTATTTTAGTAGATTACCAAAGGCAATCTCATTAGTCTTTCACAATTCCTTTCTCCTGGGTAACACCAAAGCCTCACTCTGCATCTATTACACCTCCTGGTTTTTTTTTCCTGTCCTAAGCAGACAACCCAAATTCTACCCCGTATCCCACAAGATGTCTCACGAGTGCCTTATGCAAGAGCACAGAGTACTCCTTATTTCACCCACCACATTTTAGGATGCATTTCCTTTCCCTCAAATCATGTAATTATTACACCATCACCTAATACACCCAGTTGTCTTCCTCCTTAGTCACAGCCAACTGCTGAGTTCCCAGCATACAGCAAAATTCTTCTAGCCCACAATGGTATGACTAAAAAAACGACGTGAAGACAGCACAGCAGAAGTGTGATGAAATTCAATCAACGATACACAGTTCATACCGGATAATTCTGGCTGGAAAATGACTCTGTGCCATCAACCAATTTATTCAGTGTACATTTGCTTTTTACTGATGATGTTGATGTAAATAATAACAAAGACTGGTCTCAAGATAAAAATCCATGAAGAATATCACCATTACAACATCCTAGTTTAACATTTGCATTTCCTTTCCCTTTAGCCAGTTATTTCTCTAACGAATTCAAAACATGGGATCTGTTACAGTTTATCTACAAAACTGGTACCGAAGAAGGCGTAAGATGCAACCTTCCTTTGTTAAAATCTAGTTCCACTGATTCCGTTTAACATTTACCTCCATGACTAATTATTTCTTCCTTCCACATCTTCCCTGTGAATCATATTATCCTCCTAATTAAATATGACTAAGACACTTTGTATTCTGCAATCCTATAGTGCTATTTCTGCCTTGTTAGGAGTAAAGAAAACACGTAATACAGCACACACAATTGGAGATCTCATTTTCTGCAGGGTGTGCTAGGGGAAGATACACATCCCTCTGACTTGCGCAGATTAACTTTGCTCCGTATCCACTGACATCACTGTCCTCACTGAACAGTGAGGGGAAGGATTAATTTATAAGTAAGGACAAAAAAAAAATATTTGTTCTTGTCTTAGAATACCTTTCCTTATCCTTCTTTTAGATGGGAGAACAAGTTCTGATACTTTCTTTGCAAGGTCTAATTCAGTTTAGTATCTTTATCTACACTTGTTGATATCCAAGTCCACAGTTTCCGTATCTATCAGGCACACGAGGTTAGAAGTCAGGTTGCATTCAAGTAGATTTTAATTGAACTGTGATGACCAGGGTTCCTTCTAATACAAAAAAATTCAGGTGACAGATTGCAAGACAGATATTTTTTAATAGAGAAGATGCAGTAGAACTTTGCATCGGTGTTTTACCTCTGACATCAGTGGAGTGAGAACCTCACTCAACCCATTCACATCTACCCTAGTCTCAATACACCTAAGTGCGGGGACACAAAATTCTATTCAGAGCAGTGAATTATGAAGGTTAAGAAGCTTGTGAAGTGAGTTACGAGCGTTACTTTTTGCACTTCAGCATATCAGAGGTATTTTCCTGCTGGACCACAAAAAATTATATCAAAAGGAAACAGGTGGTGGGAGGGAAGAGGAAGGACAAATACAAACATAAACAAAAAGCACAGCCCAAACATTCCAGTGGTACTTAAGGAAACAACGGGAAAGATACTGATCGGCAAATACTGATTTCCTTGTTCCGGCTGGACCGTCAAGATAAATCTCCCCAAACCCAGACCCAGCATCAGCATGGATATTAAACCCTGAAAAAATCTACCCTACAGCAGAAGGGGAGTTAAGAGAAAAGCAACATCTTGCAACTGCTCTCCAGCTGTCAAGAAGGCACCCCGTGGCAGTGAAGGCTACTTCTCCCTGCTCTGTGATAAAGACAGAGGCCAATTAAGAGGAAGTACGTTTTAACCTATTAAAACCTTTATCCTTTTAACTGTTTTTTTTTTGGTCAGTATACTAACTTATTTAGAAATGCAGTTGTCAAAGGTATTTTTTATTTAGTGCAACTACCTGCCATTTCCAAAAGCTTTTGATAGACCTAGGATGAATTCCTAAGAAAGCACTGTCTGGATGGAGAACAGTAAGGAGAAAAAACTACCAGAAACTGGGGTTGTTTCATCATTTTCACGGAAGTAATGATCAATATTCAGACAGTTACAGGATAAAACCAAATCCTCAGTAGGAAATCCTTGATGTTGTTTGTGTGCTGGGGAGACAGATATGCCTGGAGTGGTTCTTTGATAGAGCTGGACTCTACAGAGATCAAGGTCTGGTATCCATCTGGTGCTGTATGGCTATTTTGTAATTGGCAGCCTTTCTATATAAGAAGAAACATGTTGCTCAGCCTTGCCTGTTCATATGAAATGTACTCACAGCCTTTACATTTTGCACACGAGATGAATTTGTAACAACTGGCAGGTCTGCCCTGAGTTCCAGAAAAATTAACATGCACTCTTTAAGTCCTCTTTTTCCTCTTGGAACATCTAGTCTGTTACTAAGGCATCCACAAAGGTCATCTTGGAGAGAAATGGAGAGCCAAAGAGAACTCCTTTCTGTTCACTGTGTCCTTCCGTGACTTTAGAGAAGAAAGGTAAGTGGTCTAGCAAGAGCATGTGCCCCTAAAGCACATGCCTCAACAAGCTGAAGTTTACATGTGGCCACGCAATTAAAAAAGAATGTGCCAGTTCTTGGTATAACACAATTTGTCCATCAGCCACATGCTGAGGCTGGACAGTCTTGGGAGCCTGCTCTGCTGGAGGTATATTCCGAGTACAGCTCAAAGTGCCCTCAATGAAGTTGAGTTTCTCAACCCTACTCAAGCACACAACTCAGTTACGCTTCCTTCTTGAAGTCCCACGCAGACTTCTCTTTCTCTGCTTAGGTTGGTATATGAAGTGTTGTAGCATCTTCTACTTGTATTTGTTTGGGACTAAGTATCGTGCTTCGTCATTTGAACCCTGAAGGTCTCAAACTTGTTGTCACCCTGTGTCATATAATCACGCACTTGTACAGACATCCGCTCCGTGCCATCCACTCACTTTTCCCTAATGCTGAATGCCAAAAATAATCCTGAAACAGAAACTACTTCATGCTTTACAGTACTAATGAACTAAGCTAAGTATATTGTACCTTGATAAGAGGGGTGGGGGTTTTTTCCCCTAGAAGAAAACCACCATTTTCCCCTAGTAGGATACAGAAGGAAAGGGTCAATGCTCTGCTTATAGGAAGGTGTGGCAGGCAGCCAGCGGCCATCAGGCTGCAGTAACACCTAATGGTTTCGTTACCTCACACATAACCTCATTCTTCATCTCATGCTTGAAGTCACTAGCAAGGTGTAACAACATAATTAGAGGTTTCCACTGAGTAACGAGAGGTAAATGCAGGTGATCTACTTTGAATGCAAACAACAGTGGCAGTAAGTAGCAGGGAAGAGGAACACTGATGAAAGAAGAACAATTTTTAACCGCGATGGTTGCTCAGTATTTATCCAGAAATGGTATTAAAACTAGTCTTTTCTTCCCCACCTGACTTGTTTGGAATTTTATCAATACTGATAAAAATATGACTGCAAAACTACACGCAATCATTAAAATATTCCGTGAGGAGCAGTAGTTTAACTATGGCCTGGTATCTCTCTGACTCATGTTCTCTTACTATGCTTCCCATGTAGTATCATTCTGCGAGGGGAAAAGCTGCATCTTGTGGCACTGCTCCTCTTGAGAGTGTTGGGCAGTGCTGCCCACGGGAGTTCAGATCACGGAAAGGATCGCTCCCCCAAACTAAGACTTCTGAGATCAAGTCAGGTACATGCTCAGCACTGTCAACACATGTGCAATCCTCCAAGAGGACCAAGGAGTAAAAAGCCAAATAAAAAAGACACCAAATACCTTATGCATAAATCAGAACATAAATCTGTATCCTCCCCAAAGAGAGCTTCTGTTTGTTTATTTTCAATTGAGGAGCAAAAAGCATGTGGCAATTAAAAAAAAAAAAAAAAAGTTTTTTCATCACATCCAATAAAGTAAAAAAACAATCGGGTATTTAGGTTTTTCACTATTTTATACAATATATTGACTCCTACTTCACTGTTATTGTTAAGTTTGTGAAACAACGTCTGGAATAAACTGCAGCTGACTGTATTTTTTAAAAAGTGTTTATCACACCAATTATTTTTTTCACAAAACATTTTACGTACTCGTGAAAGATGTGTAGAACAGAGGCTTAATTTGAAATCTGAACGTTCTTCTCCTGCAAAAAACAACTTCCCCCTCACTCACCCAATTTATCTCAGCAATGATGATTTTCTGGAGTAGTTAAATAAAGATCTCCTAGTCCTGCAGTAACCTTCACAGATAAATAAGAAACACCTTTTCTTACACCTATTTCCCTATTTTTATGGGGAGAAATACTCCCTTATCTGGAATATGTGAAGTGCAAAGCATTGTTCCTATACTTGTATTTCCATTTCGGCCAGCTCTGTAAACAACAACATGTAAACATTTCTCAGCAGATATTTGCAAATTGTGCCTTCACAAATAAGCTTGCTCTAAAAATGAAGAGCTCCAACACACACACGCACAAACAATTTTAAGGTTTCAGCTCTCAGCTGTCTTGGAAAGAAAATCACCAAGAAACAAATCCAAAAGTTTCTAGAGTAGATGGAGCACAGAATCCAGAAGACAATTATTAACATTCTCTTTCAGAAAGATTTTTTTTTCTGAGAAAAACAGATTACTTTCAATGTAGCAAATAGCTTGGTATATTCAAATGTTTTAATCTAAATAGCATAATATAACAAAACCAATTTTGTGCTGAATTATGTAACAGAAAAGGTATGCAAGTTTAATCAACTATTACTTGGCATATTCCTCACGTGAAGTCAGACAGTATTCACACTACAAGTCACACATTCCTCAACCCTTTAAATGATCGGAGATGACGAGATGCTCCAGGCGTATCTGTACTCCAAATTACACTGCGGTAACGCTTCTACTGAATTTCTCCCAGTCTTACAGTTCAAGTCAGGCTACAGGAAGCAATCTGCAGCAAACTGGCCGTAACGCGGCTGCAGGTACTAAACCCAGCATTTAAAATAAATACATAATAAAATAACATGGAGAAATGCTCCCATCCCTACCTAAACAAACCGACCCGAGCTACTCACCGTTCATGGCTGTGGGAAACTGAGCCATCATGGTCTGGAATATGCCTTGCTAGCTCTTAGCCATCTGCAACATAAAAACATTGTGCCATTAATAATGCAACAAGGGCAAAACGTCGCTGCGCGCTCCCGCTGAGCAGGGGGAATGTCTGTCCCCTTTAGCTCACACTTCCGATAGCAAACAATGTCAGGCTTCAGGCTGCTGCTGAACAAGCTGAATTTACATTTGGGAGGGGGTGGGGGAATTTTTTTTTTTCCTTTTCTATTTTTTTATAGGGTATGCAGTGCAGTCCTGAACCTAGTGGCACATTCTTAAAGGCAAACAGTACCAACTGTTTAGCAACTGCTGCAGAATGTACACAAACAGTTGACAACATGTCAGAACATATGGCGTGGAGAACAGCCCTCTCCTGGCAGGAGCACAGACTCCGGGTCCCAGCAGAGCTTTTCCAGCTCTCCCTGGTAAATATTTATGGATATCTTAAAAAAAGTTCAAAGCACAGCCCTGTAATTGAACGCTTCTGCTGAGAAAAGTGCAAGAACAATTATTATTCAAATTCATCCATTCCACTTCTCCACACATTATTTACAAAGAAAACACTCTTAAAAACAACCCACTTGTCCTATTAAAAAAAAAACACTTGTCCTAATGAAAATCTGTAGTCAGCCAGTTCTCCATAACCAATACATTGAAATTATTCCTTCTCTCGAGCTACAGCATAGACTCAAAAGCAGCATTTAAAGGGGTCTCAATATATAATGTACTTCCATAATAAATATCAGAGTAGTAAGATGTATTTTGTTGTTCTAGTAGGTATATTTTCAAGAGCGCCTATTGTTAGTATTTCTTTAGAATTGTAAAATATTGACTAATACTTATCTGAAGGACAAGCTTAGGCACCGCTTTACAAATGTAAAACTAAGACAAAGCAGAAAACTTTTGCTTTGGGTAATAGTTTTAGTTAAATACTGAAACTTATATATCATTATCCTGCACTCCATATAAAGAAATTATTGTTCAGGATGAAGCTATAAAATAAAATGTTTATTTTAATCTGAAAAATTAAAAAAAAATAAAAATTTAAAATCACATCTCAGATCTCTCTGTCACTCCCTCTTCAGATACCAAACCTTCTCCCTCCACCAAAATACCCAGTACCTCTCAATGTAACCACAGATTTTAGTACTAAGTACAGAAATATCACATCCCCCACACTCCCTCCCCCTGCAAGGAAACTCCTGCACACGAGACATCACAAAAATCATACAACTGGAAGGTACTCTGGTTTCATGTGTGGCCAGGAGAGTACTTTTTATACCTATTGCACATTTCTGCAATAAAAATATCCGGGATCAGTTGTTAATAATCCTTGCTCTATATATTTAACATCATCATTATTATTAGATTTGTATTTTTACACATAATTTATTATTTCTATATCCTATAAATAACATGGATTACAAGTCCTACAAATTAGGATTTATAGGATTAAAATAATGCTATTTTAGCCACAAATCATTCATTCTCACATGTGCACCTGGTCCCCCTCGAATGAATGGAGAACAGTATTTTATCTGAAGATACCTTGCTCTGTGTTACTTCTGTAAGTGTCCGGTGAGGAATGAACAATTTATTAATTTTTTAAATTAAATCTGACACATTACAGACCAGTGCCATTAAGACACTTGACATTCCAGGATTTTTTTATGCAAAAATACACACATTTGTGTATACACACAGATATACATATAAAAATGTAAATGGAATGACTGGCGAGTCCAAATGATCTCAGGGTGACATTCGGTATCAGCTGCAGAAAGATGAAAAAAGCAAGCATGGATCTACTCCAAGACATGAATTCTAAAACAAATTGTACTATTTTTAGGTTACTTCCAGCATCCCTTCCTAGGCCTTACCAGCAACCTACCAAGAGGCACTTGAAATCTATATATAGCCTTCTCAAAAAATGCCTCCAATGTTGTTAAATATTTCTACAGCACGTTTCTCTGCAAACACTGTTCTGTCAAGGAAGGCTAAAAGAGAACCTGAAACCACGACACAGAAGCAATATGCTGGGGAATATCCCCAGAACTGACGGAGCAAAGCTCAGTAGAGCCCTGCATTGACAGAAATTTGCACCTGCGACTTGTACATTTACAGTTTAACTGGATAAAGGCTACACATTTCACCTTTCCACTAACATATTTTCTTATTTTTACATCACTTTTAGGGTGGTTTAAAATGAGTAATTACAATAGAATCATAGAACCATAGAGTATTTGGAGAAGGGAAGGCTCCGGGGGAACCTTACAGTGACCTTCCAGTACCTGAAAGGGGACTATAAGGCAGAAGAAGATCTGTTCTCAAGGGTTTGCAGTGACAGGACAAGGGGTAATGGTTTTAAGCTAAAAAAGGGTAGATTTAGGTTAGATATTAGGAAAAAGTTCTTAATACGAGGGTGGAGGATCACTGGAACAGGTTGCCCAGAGAGGTGGTGGAGGCCCCATCCCTGGAGTCACTCAAGGTCAAGCTTTACTGGGCTCTGAGCAACTTGACCGAGTTAGAGCTGCCCCTGCTTACTGTAGGGGCGTTGGACTAGGTGGCCTTTAGAGGTCCCTTCCAACCCAATACATTCTATAATTCTATTATTCTATCCCAAATTGGAATGGATCCATGAGGATCATCAAGTCCAACTTCTCAGACTTCACACAGGACAATCTAAAAGTTAAACCCTACATCTAAGAGCATTGTTCAAAACTTCATGAACACCAACTGTCTTGGGGCCATGACCACTTCCCTGGGGAAGCCTGTTCCAGTACATCAACACCCCCTCCACGGAGAACTTTCTCCTAATATCCAATCTGAACTTTGCCTGATGCAGCTTTAAGCCATTCCCTACCATCCTATCTCCAGAGAGAAGAGACCAGCACCTCTCTCACTGCTTGCCTGCATGAGGAAGCTGTAGACAACAATGAGGACACACCTCGGTCTCCTCTTCTCTAAGCTGAACAAACATAGTATCCTCAGCTGCTCCTCATAAGTCTTGCCTTCTAGTCCTTTCACCATCCTTGTTGCCCTCCTTTGGACAATTCTGGTATTTTAATATTCTTCTTACATTGTGGAGCCCAAAACTGCACACAGTAGTGGAGGTGAGGACTCATAATACAGGTTAGACCATTTTCAGATAATACAAGTCTGGTAATAAATTAATTCTTAAAGCCCCAAGTCTTAAGATATATTTTTAAAATAGTCTATACAACTTACAGCTATAGAGAAAGTCAGACTTTACCTTCTTTGGAATTGCTGAAATGGGCCATGTAGATTCAGCTTTCTAAACTCCCAATCACTGACCATGTGAGTGGGAGAAGGAATGAAGGCAGCTTCATGCACAGAAAATGCGTAAACCCCCTCTCCCTCATTCTGCTGTCCCTAGAATCTCAACTATACCATATTTTAAAATCCATTTCAACTGAAAAATTTTGAGTTGAAAGCCCTCACGTTAGCTTGGGGAGGGTCCTTCCTATTTATGAAAGCTCTGCATCTAGGAGCACATGCATTCCTGGTTCACTTCATCAGCTGAGGTAACTCCAGCCCACTGTTACCACCAGCTATGTGTACAGGCAACTTCCACTAATCTCTAAGATAAGTGATCTCCATCCTGGGGGCTGCATCGAGAGAATTGTGGCCAGCAGGTTGGGGGAGGTGATTACGCCCCTCTACTCTGCTCTGGTGACATCCTGCCTGGAGTACTGCGTCCAGCTCTACAGTCCTCAGCACAGGAAAGGTATGGACCTGTTGGTCCAGAGGAGGCCATCAAAATGATCAGAGAG
>JAVSBS010007780.1:0-20955 GCA_033124195.1 Coracias cyanogaster | reverse complement strand
GACGTCATATGGTCTGGAATATCCCTTTGGTCAGTTCGGGTCAGCTGTCCTGGTTGTGTCCCCTCCCAAGATCTTGCTCACCCCATCCCACTGTGGGGGTGAATGTTAGAAGAGCCTTGGTGCTGTACGAGCCCTGCTCAGGAGCAGTGACAACACGAGTGTGTTATCAACACCGTTCTAGCTCCCAGCACAAAAACACTGCTGCTATGTGGAAAAACAGCTCAGCCAGACCCACTACAGGCTGCTAGAGATTGCACAACAGCAGAAGAGCATGAGAAGGCAGTAAGGAGAGGCAGTCTCAGTCAGAAAAGGGCAAAGGATGGATCTGCCAGCTACTCTCAACATCTGTATGTAGGCAGATTCACCCCTGGGTGTATCTTACCTTTTCAGAACACCTCTTTGTGATTCAGATGTTGGGCCACAACAGCAGCACACAGGTGATTTAAGAATGCAGTGGCAGCTGCTTGACACCTTTAGTGCTCTCCAGTGGCCCCACAGAGACATGGTGGTTCCCCGAGAATAATTTTTGGGTGAGGTTATGAGCGACTGCATGTGCCTTGGGAATGCTGCTTTGATGTATTTGGAGACTTAAGCCCACAAGCTACCTCTTGGGTTCTGTGGCTGCCCACATTCTAACAGGGATGAACATCTGGGATCCTCCCGAGGGTACGTACAAAGGCTCTGTGCTGCTGACCTTTTGCTGCTGCACATACCTGCAGTGCACTACAGTTGGTCCTGTGTCTGGGGTCCTGTTGATATAATCCCTTACAGTTCTGACAAACTGGATCAGGGACTGGGTGGTCTCTGGCACACCATGATCTGGCCAGACAGTGTAGTGGAAGTGACGAATGAGCCTTGTTGAGTCAAGCTGCTCTTCCTGTTGGGATACAAAAGTGTGGGTCATCAGAAGAGGCAAGAGACGAGGTGACACACACACAACATGCACCCTCAGAGCATGCCACAGACAAACTGGGCATGGTATAACCATGCCACAGCAGAAGAAACCTTCCTCATTTAGACTTGCATGTGTTTTAAAGGCAATTTACTAAAAGAAAACCAAACGCAAAGGCAAACATGAACATAAACATACACTGCAGATTTTAAACTCTCGTATTGTCCATTCTGGGAGCACTGATTCAGACAGCATCTCAACAATCAGGTCTCCATAGTACAAGGAATCCTGGTCAAGGGGCCAGTAGTGATCACACTTCACCTGCAGGGACACAGAAAAAGATAGGTTTAGTGTCAGTAAGAGCTGTAAGGAATGCTTCCATCCAGCACTGGCAGAAGCAGACTTTAGACCTCCTGTGCATGTAGATGAAGGAAGAAAGGCACTAGCCAAATTCAGAGAAAGATGCCACCACCTGCCATGTCAGCTCAACAAACAGGGCCTGGGATGAGAATGGGCTAGGATGTGGAAGTTCTCATCACAAATGTTTGTTGATGGGGTTAATGGAAAACACTTCACTGATGCCCTCTTCTGGATGCCACAACATTTTCTGTGCCAACTCTTCTGAGAGATCTGCCTGGGTGAGAGCTAGGCATCCAGTGCCCACTTCCCACCTCTTGCTGAGACATGACAGTGGGGTCCTTCTCAGAGTCAGTGAGGTGCAAGGAGACAGGTGGCTGCCTGTGCTGCATCTGCTTTCGCCATCTCCTCAAGAAGAAATGTTAAACTGAATGGAAATATCTTCCTTTGCGCAACCAGATGATCACTACTTCAAGTTTGGTTAGTCTTTTTATAGATCTAGACCCTGTCTTACAAAGGGTGCAAGATGTGGTCATACTTGGGGAGGTGGACTGCTGAGACAGCTAAATAATCTACCTATACTTGTACTCAGTAAGACTGTTAAAAGAGTGAGTGGTCTCTTTGCTTACTACATCAGGGCTTATGCTACAGAGAGAATTCCCTGTATTTCATGATCAATATTTGTTCTCTAGATCTTAAATATAACGTAGGAGTTGATGTGATAAACACACATTTTTTGCTGGTGGTTGTCCTTCTGCATGCTTAAGGGAATTATGCTATATTAGCATTAGTGGATCACTGGATCTAGCATCACTGGATTAGTGACCGGAAGCACTGAGCTCTGTTCCTAATGCAGCCTTGACATGCTGCGTGATCTTGGGATGGTCACTGCATCCTCACTTCACATCCTTAATCTGTCTCCAGTCTTTAGATTAAACATTTTATCTCTTACTGTATACTTCCTTGTCTGGGGTCTTTGGCATTAGTATGATACAAATAATAAGCACAAGCTTTTAATAGCTGTTAAAACAGTCACTAATAATAAAAAAGAGTAATTGCTCACCCGGCCCTTCTCAACACATTGGGTTACCATGACAATATTGTGAACATTTTGCTCCCATGCCATCTTCCAGAACTCATCTTTGGTACCAGGCAAAGGGCCCTGAGTTGCTATGTATTCCCTGCGGAAATTATTGCCCTGCAAATAAAAAGAACTCCATTAACTTCCATAAAGGCAGAAAAAAAGATCATCTCGCAACTGAACAAGTCATGGGGTTGCAGCTAGGGTTCTGCAGGAACAATGCCCTTGCTGGGACATAGTTTTGAGAGCTAAATTGTTGCCTTGGACCTGAAAGCAGAAAGCTGGTTGGAGCAGTGAGAAGGATGAGACTGCTGCAGTCTATCTAAACACTGTTTCTTTTGTGGCAGTCAAAGCTTTTCATTGTTCTGTTGTGTTCTGCACGGTCTTAAGCAATTTTGGAGCTACTAGGGGCTTTTGTTTTATTTACTGTTTTTAATAAATTAGCTGAGTTCTGGCTTGAAATCTGGATTGCTAAAGCCACTGCTATTCTCAATCACAACTTTTTGGCAAGGGGAATTGTTTTAATCTCATCCAGTTTCACCATCCTGCAAGGTGCCAGCACTGTCAGGATGAGCTACAGCTCCACAATGAGGATGCCACCTGCAGTGATAGCTGCAGTTGTTGTGGACACTGTATAAAATCAGTGACCTTTAAAAATGTGTCCTTGGCCAATTAGACCTGCTATCTTACATAACTGCAGCAATCCAAGAAAGTGTCCTTAAATGCTGGGTAAATCACTCACAGTTAACTTAATGGCAGTCAGACACAGCCTTTCAGCACACCCACAAAATGAGTTCTAAGACTTTTAGCTCAAGTGAATAAATGAAGGAGGGGAGCCTTAAGCATCTAGCTTTATATTCAGTCTTAGATGAAGGACAAATTACCACTGGAGGGAGGACTGTAAAATACCATCCTTGTGTCACTTACTGGTATGTAGCTTGCATTAATGTAGTCTGAGCAAGGATCATCATCCACATTGGAAAGCTTCACTCTTGATGCATCATCTAGGAAAAAATTGATTACAAGAGGCTTATAGCTAGGTCTTGATTTTTCAGTCCCTCTCCCACTTACAGAAATGCATTTGCTAAAGGACTGGCAGCACTATTACAATGACTTCATATGGAGGTACAGCCTCTTTCACCCACGAGTGCTGTGGAGTCTTCCAAAGCAAATATCCCAAAATTCCTCTTGCACAGGATTTGTTATGGCAACAGAAGATTGACAACAGCATCCTTCTTTGATCCTGACAGCAGTGTGTTGTACTGGAGAGCAGTGGTCAGTACCACCCTTGAAAGAGCGGTAGCGCTTCAGTGGTCTGTACAACTCCTGAGCTAACATCTATAGGCAGGCCAACTGTCATTCCTAGATAGAGAACCCTCTGTAGAGAGGTACAGAGGGCCTAAGCCACCAGGTCACTGATTTGTGAGAAATGCCATGTTGGATCTCAGTCAGGTGTTGTTTCTTGTACATTGCAGGCATGCTCCCCAGCCTGGCACGGCAGGCAGAACACAGGAGATGCTGTGAGGCTGTGCTCCAAGCACACAACCCCACCAGCAGCAGGGCAGCATGTGGAGCAGCGAGTCACGTAGTGTTCCTCCTCAATACACAGCACATGGTACCTCCAAAAACTGCCAAATAGGAGATTTAAGAGGGGAAACTCTCAAGGACAGGCCTTGCCTCAGGAGAACAAGGCTGACCTTACCACGGGTGTCTTATCATGCAGAACCACACTACTTCTAGATTGCATAGTAGGTTTGCTGCACCCTCTGAAGAAGAAAGATCTGGGAAGGCTTTCAAAAAACACTAAATGGATGATACCTTGTGTGTAAACAACCCTACTGTTATTTCTACTATCCTTGTTATCACCAACGACTGAATGCCCCTAATAGCTGGAGCTTTTTCTCTCTAGACCGAATGCTAGTCATTACACCTCTACTGCCAAATGCAACTACTGGTCTGTGTGAAGCTGTGCAGGGCCATACATCATCTGCCTCCAAGCACCAGAACCTGAGCTGGCAGAGGTATTTCATCTCTGACAGGAATGTGGGAAGGGATTGGCTGTGCTCTTTTCCACTAGGCTTACTAAAAAAAGTGAAAAATGGCTGGTATGATGTAATATTACACAACCAAGCCTAAAACTCACAGGGCAATATATTATTGTATCGATTTTTCCCTCTGTTCTCTGGCAGAAGTGCTATGTCACATGCCTGGCTTCGACCCACATCTTTCAAGTCCTGCAAAAAAAGGTAGAAATAAAATGTGAGGTGAAAATAATTTTAAAAATAACAGAAATTAAATAGCTAATCCTATTGGTTTAAAGCAAACACATGGCTGGCAGGTGCATTCCATGCTTTATCATCACACACATGGTGCCACAAAAATGAATGCCAGATAGGTATCAGGCAAAGGCTGCCAACCAGAAGATGCTATGCCAAATGAAGAGCTGATTTCTGCACTAGGACAAGTGGAGTTCAGGCGAGACTCTCAAACTTACTTGGATTTGTGTGAAAAAGACAACAAATCCAGGCCTTTCTAATGCATTAGGCCATTGATTCAGCCAGCCCACCCCTTTATGAAGCAAGTCCTTTGCCTGGATTAGGATCCCACCTCATACTCCTTGGACAGGAGGTAGTTGGAGTCTGCTTGAAGTTTGGTGAAGTGTGCTTCAAAATGGCTGACTTTGATCGGACTAGAATATTCAACAGGAGGAAGAAAATCACAGTCAAAATTTATCCAGTTGGTTATCAAGAAGCTTTTTTAGGAACTATTTTTTTCTTTTTACCTGGATGTTTTGCGGTTCCTAGAAAAGATGTCAAAAGAAAAAGAAACACTTCATGAGTGAGTGACCAGGTGGGACTGTTCATCCATGACGTCACGTTAAAATACTACTCTTAGAAACAAAACTTTTGACGTTACCCTTTTTGCCCCAAGTTGAGATGGACTGACAGTGGCCTGTCCCTGCGCATGCTCAGCCTTCCTGTAGGTCTGTCATGGCCATTGCTGAAACAGAAAAAAGGTATTCTATTTCACCATTATATTCTGATACTGGTAAGAGCTGCCAATAACAACTTACACTGGAAAAAAGTTGCTAAGTTGGAAAAAAGGAATTTAAGGAAGTCTGTTTTGATTTTTGGCTCTGATCATATGACATTGCTCTTAGCTGTGGCACAGAGTTTTCTTGTATTTTAGTTTGGTAACAGTGATGCGGAGCGTACATATGTGCACAGGTAATAAGACTTTTCTTGCTCTGAAACACTCAGAGCCCAGCCTATCACTAAGAAGGTGTCCTATGCTAAGACAGGCTCTAAAGCAGTTGATTCTCTACATGCAGACAGGAACATGTAGATAGATTTTCAGAACTGTAAAAGGTCTATAACTTCCAGCACATCCCCTCTGGAGACCAAGCCTCTAGAACACCCACTTTTGTAGCAGAAGTAAGTGGCAGCACTGCAGTAGGCTTTGGGAACCCTGCAGAAGTGGTACTGACTGACTCCATATGGTTCGTGTTGCCTTTCATCCTCTCATTGCCATCTTCTCCTTCAACACATCTCCTTTAGAGAACACTTTCTCTTTATGTATGATGAGGGAAAACCATATTGGTGTACTTGCAGTCCTGCTGGCTATATAACCCCCAACAATAAACCACACTGTATGAACTTTATCTATACTAAAAAAATACCATGAGATGTGTGAGGTGGAGAACACATCCGTCTGCACTCTATTAATGCTCTATACGTCATATGTACTGAGACGGTTAGGAGTGTGCAAGTCTATACATGCAAAAGCAGACTTTATTTTCTATTGCTAATGATTTATACCTCTTGTTTTTTGGATGGCATGTAGAGGAATACACCAAATTTGCTCATAAGGCCTAAGAATAGCATTGCTAAAGGGTAAATCCATTCTGGCTAAAAGCTACAAATAATCAGAGAACAGGGTTTTTTGGGGTTTTTTTTCAGTGTGAAATTCTGGCAGCTGAAAAGCAAATTCCAAACAAAACAGACCTCATCCTGTATCAGTAAAAGAACTGAATTTCAGATTTTCAGAGTTTCCCATGTAATGGAAATGTTCTGGTTTTTTTATTTCAGAAACCACAAGGAATTCCACATCAATAATGTCGTATCTCTTTCATTCATGCAAAATGGTTTAAATGGATAAAGCTTTTTTCAAAGTTGAGACAGAGTATTTAACTTTTTAAAAACGTATTTAAAATTCACTATTTAAGAGTAATCTATAATGTGAAATATACAACCACAATTGACAAAAGAAAGAGATGAAGTTTGAACTAATCTTTTGGACACTGAAGTAATGCCACATCTTAAGATTTTTGAACTGAAATGATGAAGTCTAAATGAACAGTTTCAAGAGCTTCCCATCTACGTGCTAATGAAATCAATCCGAAATGTTTCATTTTTGAGAGAAGACATTCAGTTTATATTATAAATCAGTTTTTCAGAAATATTCAGACTCCTGCTGAAAGCTAAAAGTTACGAGGTTCCTCTATGAGATAATTCTGACTAATATCAGTGGGTATTTGAATCAACAATACATAGATCTCAATATGTAAGTTATTAGTTCTATACTTAGTGTGTACAGATGTTTGGGACATAGATTTTATCTGTTGAATAGTTCAGTGCATTCCTCCAATTTTACAGTGGTATTGCTTAAATGAATTTAGTTTGACCTGAGTTCAACAAAAGAGACTGATAAAGGAACTCAACTTACCTAACTTTTTGTCTGCAGACAAATAAAGCAGTAACAGCCACCAACATCACAATCAGAAACAAGCCAGCACTCACACCTTCAATAACTCCAAACAGAGGCTCTAGAAACAAAATTTATATATCTTGAGGAAAAGACATGAAGAATCAATAACTTTCCAGGGATATGTTATTATCAGCTAAAGAAAATGGTTAAACACAAGGAAATGTAAAGCCATTTAAATGCTTAGCTAAAACCTGGCCTTGATTTTCTGTTCTTATTTTTTCCAAACTTTACCCAAATCTTTCACTCTCAAATCACAGTAAAGCACAGCCCCATTACATGGGAGCTTGGTTCTCTTGCACTTTGAAGCTTTCTTGCTGATAGCTTCACTGAGCCTTTACCCTTTCCTCTACTGTCAGCAGCTTCATCAAGTGGTCCTCTGAATTTTCAAACTAAGGCTCCAGATTCATTTCATAGCAACTTTCAGGACATGCACAACAATCTGGATTTGTTCCATTCCTTGCAAATTGTTCTAGATACCATAGTGTTCTGAGGTACAATATATAATCACATGCTACAGTAATTGAAAAACAAGCCTGAAACTAACCTGCCTCTGTAGTGATTGGTAAAGAGAAGAAGGTGTCTGCAAAGAGTGGTTTAGGGAGCTCCTTCGGGTCTTCACTGAAAAGCTGAGTAAAGGCCCGTATGCTGATCCTAAAAAACCAGTATTGTTATGGTTAGAGCTCATCAGATGTTCAGAACTGACAGCAGAAAAGCAAGAACTCATTGGCCCCTTAGAGAGAACTAAAACCTTTCCACTGACCACGGACAGGTTCTTAACACAGACACCCAAGTTAAATACTATAGCTGGGAGAGCCCACTAGTACAGGTAGAAGGCTATGAGGTGCCTTGGCAGAAGTTACAGATGGGGCTCTGGCTTCTGGCACACACAGCCTGACCATGCCTGAAGGTAGGACTAGCAGAAGCTGCAGTGGGGAGAGGACTCAGAAATGCTTATTTGTGAGGACATGTTCTCCCTTCACATGGCTGGACAGGGTGTGCTAATGGGGAAATGTTACGGTCCTCTTGGTTCTCCTTGTAATGTGGGCATTTCCCTGACTGAATTTTTGGGAAATGTGCCCTAATGAGAGCAGATCGCGGTACGGTAGCACTGTTTTGATGATGATGAAGAAGCTGAGAGCCATGACGTATACTGTCTGGCACGTGTCCATACAGCTGTCCAGTAAGCAGCCTGAAGACCTCTTGGGAGAGTGTCTGCCTGCAGGAGGGGCGTGACTGAGCTGCACTGGAGCTTGTTTTTGGCCTCACAGCCTGTGTAACTGTTGAGCCTGGTCTTGGCAGTTGTCCTCTTCTACATCATACAGC
Source organism: Coracias cyanogaster (assembly GCA_033124195.1). NCBI lineage: Eukaryota > Metazoa > Chordata > Aves > Coraciiformes > Coraciidae > Coracias > Coracias cyanogaster. Next base: position 12,535 of record JAVSBS010007780.1, on the reverse strand, counting down.
TAACCTGGGCCTAGCTCTGGAGCCTGGGGTTGCTGCCACAGGTTAGAATAGGTTTTTGTAGCTTGTTCCAAAGGCCTGGTATGGGGTAGAGATGCTAAACAGACTGAGTGAGGCATCCTTGCCTTCTCCTGTTAAGTACTTTTCTGACTTAAGTCTTTCCAAAGAAAGATTTAGGAGCTATAGGAAAGCTCCCCATGAAGCTGAGGGAAAGAAACTTATTCACTGTATGGAGTTCAGTGCATAATTAATCATACTGTTCCCATACTAGTGAAGGATTGGTTCATACTTATGGAATGGGGGCATGGATAAAGCTTTTATAAATTCACAGTGAAACACAAAGAACATCATACAAGCCAGTTATTAACCTACAGAAGCTCAAGTGTATCAAGTATCCAGACAGCACCATGCTTAATAATGGGACAGAGCACAACTACCAATGTAAATCTAACCTATAAGCAGTCCGAGGCTTTAGAGGTCCATCGCAGAATTTTTGCTGATCTGGATCACACCTTCCTCCCAGATTTTCCATTTCTCCTCCAAGCTTAATGTCAAAGCTTTTATAGTCACTGTCAGGGTTTTCAGCACATCTACTAGCAAAATAATTTGTCTGGTAGATGCGTATAGAGTCATTGTGTTTGTACTCCAGGTAGGATGGTAATGGGTGCTGCTCATCAGGCTTTGGTCCTTCACTACCTACATTATGTGCAGAGAAAGACAGAAGGTTTACCACAGCCATTAATGTGATGCAGTTTATAGGCTCAAGCTGTCGACAGACATATTCTTACCCAACTTTCTAGCCCTTTTTGGAGACTGCAGAGGCTACTTTATGCATACAAAGCTATAGTGATTAGAGTATGTTTTTTCTAGTACCAGCCTTGCTATTACTTTTCTGGGGAACTTCAGATAGATTTCCTCACAAGAATTCAGCAGGACGTTTCCAGATACAATGCTGCAATAGGCATGCACAGGTCAGATTCAGTGCTACGACATTTTTTCCCGTGCTTTTGGTGGAAGTCTCTGTGATTCAGATTCCTGGATCCTACCACCAGCAATTTCAAAAGGCAAGTAAAAAAGCATCCACATACTGACAAGTCTACTGTATCAAGGGAACAGCTGCAATAGGAAATGACAGGAGTCCCCTGAATGGAAACTCAGAGTAATGTGTAAAAGACTCAGCTAGGTAAAGCCATGCCAATAAGTAGTGCTTTTCTGAAAGAGCTCTACAGTCTGCACAAACATGACAGAGTAGACACTGGAAATATTTTCTATGCTTTTTTTTCCTAAGGGCTGATGAACACAGAGATTAAGAACTTTCCCAAGGGTCACAAAATATGTCCTGGCACGCCAGTAAACGAAGCTACTTCTAAAACCAAGGTATTAATTGTTGAGACATCTGTTTTGTCACATACAGGTCAACTGCAGAAAGGGAGGTTTACATGTATGCTACAAGAGTTCTGTTTTACAGTGCTGCAGGTAATTTTCTTCAGTAAGCAAACATCGTGTGGGAGATGCTAACTTTGCCTTCTCAGCATGGCTTGCTGAGGTTCTCCAAAAGAGATGCCTTAGTGCTCCCATCTAACATTTAAGCTATGTTCTGAAATCTGTGCACAGCAAGGCAGTTTATTCTGTGTTCACTGTCAATGGCATCCAACATAAGTCGCCTGTGGAAATTTCCTGAACATACATGAGAGCGCAACCTAGAGTACAGAAGCTAACTACTGCTTCTGGCTGAGCTCTGGAGTTGCTACTGAGGAAAAGAGGTGAGTTCCTAAGTCCCCAGGCTAGGGAGCAGGTATAGACTCAAAACCTGTATGAAACTCAGCCACTAGATGAGGAGAAGCTCCTTTGCTGTGTAGTGATAGGGGTGTCCCTTCCCATGTAAATCCTACAGGCTATAGAGAGAATGGTGTTAAATCGTGACACTTACCATCAGCCTCTCTCACAACCACAGTAAAGTACTTTACAGCTCCATTAGTATCACTAAACCAGCTGCAGTTAAAAGTAAAGTTGATGGAGGACTTGGTAATCAGCACCTCTTTTTTGTTCACGCGTATGTCTGGAGGTGGCTGAGGGGGACCTGAATAATTAAAAAAAAAAAAAGGCAAAAAAGAGATAAAGCATTACCTATGTATTTGCTGTGAGCCAGACCTAGTAAGAGAAATGAAATTTGTAATAAAGCTCATTGATGGGACCCAAGTCTCTGAATCTATTCCCATCGCAATCAAGAAAGTGTCTTCACCTCCCACAGGGAAACTGCCAAAGGATGAAACAAGCCAGCAGTGAGTTAACCGTAATACCAGTGGCAGCTCCTCAATAGGTATTGCTGCAGAAGCCCACAGGCAAATGCATTAAAGTCTTGCTAAATCTATGAAATCAGAAATTGTAGCTGCTAAAAATGACACATTTAAGCCAAGTATTTGGAGCCCACTTAGCAAACTCACTACAGGTAGTTACCTATTTTAAGCATCTAAATTTCTGCTTCCTTTTCCAGAGGAAGAGCCCTGAGTCAGCCAGACAGGGCATTTAACTACAGAGTACCATTTTCCAGACTGACTGCAGAATTTCCATAGGAAACATTCTTCGTATGATAAAAAGCTATACCTCAAACTGTGACATAGCAGAAGTAAACTGGAAAAGCAAAGTACGTAGGGAAAAACTTTCAGAGGACCAGTGCAGCAAAAGTGGGGGTTTAAAGGATCTACATTGCTGAATCTTTAAAAAAAACCTATCACTGAAACTTGACTGTATGCATGGGAAACATATCTTATACCTAAGCAGGTGGCTAAACTTTAAAAGGTTTCAGATTGCAAAAAGAACCAATAATTCACACATTTGTATGCTGTTTAGCTAAACCTCTTAGAACTATAAAGCCTAGTGTGATTTTCTGTGTTCCCTTGAGGTAAAGCCTCTAGTGTTAACTGGAGTCTGGGAGAGCAGCAGTGTTTAAAAGAGTTAAAAACAAACATGAAATGGCTAACCTTCAAATAGGACTCAGTCTCACTTCTTGTGACACAAGTAGCTACTTCTTACTGCATCTGAATTTGTAGCATCCTTTGTGGTAGAGGAAGATGACATGGTTGCAATTAAAAGGCAATTGATGGGGGAAAGGAAAAGTTGAGTTGATGACTGAACTCTGTAGCTTACCTCACCAGCTCCCAAACTAAACATAGTTTTTATGATCTAGCATTTTACACAAATGGGGCTTTTAATAAGCAGCTATAAAGGCATCTCTGAATATAGGCGTCCTGGCCATCCTGTCACTTTTGGTAAGTTTAGCCCTGGAATGGTTCACGCCTCCATGTTGTGCTGTGCCACTGAATCCAGAGGTGCTGCAAAAATTTGAGCAGCTGTAGGGCCAGCAATGGCAGGCTGTTGACCACAGTGATGCCTGGCACTGCAGAGGCACCAGGAGATGCTAATGCAACCCTCCACTCAGCAGCCTATGAGTGGGGAAATTGAAGAAGCCGTTTCAAAGCACATGCTAAGGAAATCTGTGATCCTCCCTCAGGTATAACTCCTACAGGTGCACCTCAAAAGAGTGTACAGAGAGCCTGAAGAGGACCCAGTGCCACAGTCCAATGCCCTTACTGACGGATATTTGTGCTGAGGATGGCTACCACCCCATGAGGGGAAACAGCCAGGCCTAAGAAGCCAAGCAGCAACTATGACGACAATGAAAGGTGTGTGATGATGAGAACATCTTTGGTGCTGAACATCAGAGACAGGATAATTTTTCATGTTTCTCAGGCTGTTTTTCATAAATGAGCCAAATAAGTAGGTCTGGCAATGTAACGAGAGGCAACATAGTTGAAATCCTGCATTGTCTGCCACAACAGGGACCAAAGGACCAGTCCACTCTATTTTGGAAACCAGATTATGAGTGCCACGTATTGGCAATTGTGGAGTTAAGGACTTCTTTTGCTGTCTAAACAACACAAGCAATTGCTTTTTGCTGCTCACGCCTCCCTTCAGAGTGACTCTGAAATCCACTTACGGTCGATCATTGTGATGGTGCTGTCTTCAACTACTTCACTCGTCATGTCTGCAGAATGCACCTTGATGGACACCAGGTAGCGCTTGTGGGGAACGAGGGTCATGATATTAAGCAGAGATTTGTCTTTTTCTATCCTTTTGGAAAATTCTACTTCGCGAGTGTCCATCTTTTTGCATTCGACACTATACCCATCGAAGTCAGAATCTGGAGGAGTCCAGGAACATGCAATGGCAGTAGAGGTCTGGGGCCGACAATGAAGACTTTGTATCTTGTCCGGTTCTAGAGGAATGTTGAGAAGTTAAAGCTCAGTGAGAAAAGAGACAGGCATCATACACTCTGCTCACCCTGCCCCTGGATACTGCATCAACTGTTTGATGAGAGCAGGAGGCTGGGAGCCAGACCTCCCACATCTCCTGCAAATGTGCGCTGCCTGATTATTAGGCAAGGCTAACTCATTTTAGCCACCTGAAATCAGATCTAGTGACATCAGCCTTATCAGGTTTGTGAAGCTTTGGTAATTAATTGTGAAAACAAGCACACAAAACTACTTGTTGAAGTCTTAATGAGAACAGCAATACTGCAAAGCAATGGATTGCTAGAACTCTTTTACAACTTATTTGGAGGTTACATGAGGTCAACAGCATCAGTATTGACTGATGCTGTCATGTCATGACTCATCCGGTTTCCTGGGTAGCATGTGGTGTGTCCAAATTACTAAAATGTACCACAGAAATATGGTTTATCCATGTCATACTGGAGCACCATTTATAACATGCTACACGTAACAAAGACGGGACTTCACTTTCAGATGGCAGACATCCACATGTAAGTGACTAAATACAGGTGGAAGAGGTAGCTATGCTCTCATTTTAGTTAATAAGCTGAATGAAGTCTAATGAGCTATTCACCTTAGTAAACAGAGATGTCAATTTGGAGCTGAATCCCACCCCAAGCGACATGAGGGTTTGCCAAAGATGTTATTTTTACAATTCCAGGTCACTTTTTCAAATCAGCCTGCTACTGACAGCTAGAGATGATGTCAATCCACAGACAGGGACAGAAATGCAGAGCAGTGGAACATTCTGATTCTAGGTTCAAATCTAGTACAGAAGGCTTTCATTCATCCTTCCTGCCTGATCATTCAGAAACATTTTTATTTTGTCAATATCCTACTGTCAGAGAAGTTTGGATATTCAGCCTTATTTTACCCTGCAAACTGATGGATTCAGGCTCTGCAACCAAACAGCCCTGCTCTGGATGGGAAGACTGTAAATGTATGTCCACTGACCTTGCAAACAGCAAAGGCTTAGAATCTAACCAAATTCATCATTGTCATTCATGGATTTATTAATGGAAATTACTGACTGAAAGGACTTAGTAAGATTTAAGAGCTTTGCATCTTATCCAGATGAGTGCTAGGGTGCAATGGAGATTTTTACTTACTTGTTCTCACACTTGCAGACTGTGACTGACTGTATGTCTTCCAGCTGTCGCCACTGACAGTTCTGACAGTGAACTCATAGAGTCTTCCTGGTCGCAGGCCATAAATGATGCGTACTTTAGATTTGCTGCTGCTGTAGGGATTGAATACTGTGAGGGGATCCTTTGGAAGCCACTGCAACTCAAAATCATCATAGTCTGTCCAGTCTGGAGGACCCAGCCAAGTGATTGATAAAGAAGTGTTTGCCACATCAGTAAACGATACAGTGTTAGGAGGGCTGGGTGCTACACATAAAGGGGGAAAGAAAGAAAAAAAGAAAAAGAAGAGATTCTTAAATTTTTCCACAGGACAAGTAAGATGAAGCATACATTATTTTCTTCATGCATCCAAAGTGGTTTGTATTATCTCGTGTACAGAGCCAGTCACTGCATCTGTGCTGCTGGTGGTGACTTTCACAGACATTAGATATTCCTGAGCCTTTGAAAGAAAAACAGTGCTGAACAAAATCACATTCCATTGGTTTAAATACCCTAAAGGATAACCTTTATCTTGATACCTTCAGTGACTCTTCTAATAAATCTTCCCTCAGAGTAAGTCTGTTGCATAGTTGTGAACTAATATAAATTCTGACAGGTAAGACTAAACAAAAATCCCAAAGCTTTTGTGTCTTTTACCTGTTCTTCCAACAGCATTTGCTGTGTTAGTCAGGTCACCACTGTGAGTCACCACAACCAGAGTGTACTTTCTGCCAGGAATGAGCCCCTGGAAATGCCACTCTTTCAGGTCTTTCCTGTGCCATGTTTCTTTCTGTGTCCCATTTGGGTTGTAAAGATTCAGCTCATAGAAGTCGACATCTCCTGCTGCTGGACCCCAGGTGAACCACAGACTGTCTGTCATGTTTCGGTTGGATGCTCTGAGACCAACAACTGGGGCTGGTACTGAAAAAAGCGGATGAAAATTTATGTAGAACGTCCTTAGGGTGAGGAGAAGCAACAAGGTCATGCAGATCTTACACCTAATCCTGTAATGACAGCCATGTAATAAACTAGACAGCCACCACAGCTGGCCAAAAAGCCAGGAGGCATCAGAAAGTATATCTCAATAGTTTCCTTTCTTATCTTGAATTGCCATTGCCTCCAAAAGAGGATGAAATGTTTATAATACAGTTTTGCAAATGTTAAGCAGCTTTATCCCAGTCAGTGTCTGGAAACATCCAGTTCTGAGGTAGCTGAAGAAAGTGCACCACTGTCCAGGGGCAGTCTTACAGACGAGTTACTATATGGCGCCTCAGAGGATAAAGAAAAGGTTTCACAGAGTGTTTGTCAGGGCGCCTAGAGTTGCTGAGGAAACTCTGCTTCCCACGTGTGGCTGAACAAACACACAGCTGCAGCCAGAGCTCCCCATGGGAAATAAGTCTTATTTCACTGGTAGATTGTCTACCCCATTAACCCTACTTGCTTCGCCTTTTTGTCTTTTCCACTCATAGACTAATACCACTTTTGGGATAGGAGACAGCTGTTTTCCTTTAAGGCTTAAGCAGCATACATTAGGACGTCCTTCTTCTGACCTCAGTACATGGGAACTACGTAAAGGTCTTTGCTTAGTTTTTCCTCTTGTAGCCACATCATTCAGAATTTACCTCCTTATTTGCCTAATGCTTTTTGTGTATAAGAGCCAACTTTGATATTTCTAATAGTTGCTCTAATCTAGCATGAGCATCACTCAGACCAGCTCACTGGTGTCTGCCATGAGCATCACACTGGAGACAGATGGCTTTTTTAGACGTTCTTGCCTGTTCTTCCAAAGACAGACGACTCATTAGTGAGGTCTCCGCTGTGGGTAACAATCACCATTCGATACAGCCTGCCTTGCCGCAGGTTCTGGAACGAACATTGCTGGAGGTGTTGCTCTCCTGAAATCCTGTCATGAAGGGATTTGTCTGGGTTGTACAGGAAGATGTCATATGAATCAAGCTCCCCTTGTGAAGTGGTCCAGCTGAAGGACAGTCGGTCAGTGGTGTTCTCTGTAACTTTCAAATTTGTGACAGCTGCTGGAACTGAACAGAAGGATAAATGCAAGAGTAAATATCAAAGTGTCTAGTCATTAAGCTGAATCTTTAATAAAGTAACAACTCATGGCTGGAATACATTTTAATCAAGCCACAAGTAGCTAAGTAATGTCAACAGCATCTTTCAGAAGCAAGAGGAAAGCATTTATGAGGTGCCACTGAGTCTCTCCAAGACAATGTTTGCATTTCCCAGCAGGCCTGTGCTCACACAGAACTGTCCATTAGTTTCTACAAGGAGCTTTAATTGAGTAAAGACCACAAGACTTGGGTCTAAGTTTAGAGGTGTGCATTCATATCAAATCCTTCCCTGAAAGCCTTGAGATTGTGAATTTAAAACTTGATGACAATAAAGCATTCAGGTAGTTCCATAACAGACAGACAGAGGGAAGCATTCAGCACTTTGGTTTAATATCCTTATTATGAACCATGGTCATATTATTATGCTAACAAATTTCAGATTCACATACCAAGGGCACATCAGGAGAAATGATACATAAATGTCTGGAGTCTACTACTAGAATCTTTCCAGAATCATGATATACAGATGACTCATGTATTTAATGATATCTGACTGAGGGAACTATAAATAAACCGAGATGTTCTCATTACCTGTTCGGCCAGCAGTTTCTGCTCGTTTACTGAAGAGCCCGCCACTGACTGTCAAAACTTGTATTTTATACTTCTTTCCGGCTAATAAATCTTCAAATTTGTGCTGTTTGGCAGTAGCTGGCTCAGATTTGTTGCTCAGGAGGATTCCTTGCTCATTCAAGAGCAGAATGTCATACCTTTCAGCTACACCAGGAGCCTTCTGCCAGGTTACTAACAAGGAATGACTGCTGTAAGTGTGATGGGCTAGTAATTCCTGGACAGAGGCTGGAACTGGAAGCAACAATCAAAGGGAGGACATTAGGTGAAATACAGACCATTCAAAACACATCTGCAAACAGAGTAATTACTAGAGAATATCTTTAAACGTTTGCATGTTCACTTGTGGGAAAAGGGGTGTCTATCCAAGTGTTTGCACAAGCAAATAATTCCTAGACCTAAATACAATCAGATGAAGTTACAGAGCATTATGGACATCTGAACTGGGCATGGAGAAGCAAGATATATATATAAAGTACAATGAAAAGACGGAGGAGAAGGAGATGAACTGACTGAAATAGTTCAGAAAGGCATGTGAAAAAGAACTAAAAAAGAACAAAGTGGTAAATGGGTGCAAAACAGTGGCATGGAATAGGAGAAGTTAGCTAGCAGCTGTTGCACGGAAGTCAAGGGCACAGCAAACACATGTAGGTGCAAAAGAGAAAGGATGGATTAAAACCAAGGTCTTCCACTGTTCCGACACACATTATATTGGGGCAATACACTGTCTAACAAGCCTTGACCATGCAACGGACTCTGCTAGAACATGTTCTTTGACTACATGGAGCCCTGCAGACGCTTATGTTGGAAGGGTACAGGCACAGGACTGGAGAGGATGGAACTGCATTCATCACATAAAGCCACACTTTAGGCTGGGGACTTGAATTCCACATACATTCACCAGATAAAGCTACTCATGTGACAGATCTCATTGGTATCAACAGACCCATGCCTAAGTGTTTGCAAGAGTGAGGTCTCATACTCTTTGAGATAAAAACCTCTCATGAGTCCGGGTGTCCCCATACCCAATAACATTCATAAAAATTATCAAATAAGGGTTAACTTCTGTGAAGACATAATGCAGCTTGCTCTTCAAAAGAAACGTACTTGTTCTCCCAAAAGCTGCTAAACTGTTGTGCAAGGTGCCACTGTTAGATTGCACCACCACCCGGTACTGCTCCCCAGCTTCCAGCTTGTGAAACATGTGCTCAGAGACATGTTTCGAGACACTCTGGGAATCAAGCTGATGGTTTTGCTGAAATATAGTCACTGTGTAGGAATCAACATCTCCACCTCCAGGAGTCCAGCTCACTTTCAGGCTGTTTGTCATGCCGTTAGGTGACACATGAATATTTCTGACTGCACTTGGAACTGCAAAAAAAAGGGAACGTAAAAACACCTGCTCACAAATTTCCTATTTGATTCAGACTTTTTAATTCTGACTTTTTTGTGGCCACAGAAAATGATTCAAAGGACAATGAACATTTACAAGTAATTTCACTCACTGATAAACACAACTAAAGCTGAAGGCATTCATGTAGGATTGTCCCATTTTAGGAAAGCAATTCTATGTGTTTAAAGGAGTGAAACTAAAGAAAATATAAGTTTTAAAAGTTTCCATGTTATTTTATCTGGATAACCTTTCTCTTCTCCAAATGATGCTTTAGAAACAGCTCAGAAAATCAAAGCTCTTTCTGTACACTTAGCCAGCTAGCTATTTTGGAGTTATAATCTCACCCATTCATTTCAGGTGAGTAAATGGACACAAAATAGCTTAAGTGACTTAGCTAGAGATACTAAGAAAACAACCAGCATGCACGGGATGCATGGGAATAACCGAAACCCAAACACTGACATCCCAGTCCCGTTCCTATGTAACAAATCAGATTATCTGCCAGTAGGTATCAGTAACTATGACATTTGTTTATTAAGCATAGATCAAGTTGGCTGAAGTACTATTGTGATTTTCAATGAGATCTGCTGTCTTTGTGCCAGTGTTACAGGAGGTCAAGTAAGATCATGGTTCACCCATGATTTTCCATGCCTCATTCTTTCCTCTAGAAAAGCCTCAACACATTCTAAATACCACATAATTTCTTACTTGTCAGGCCTTCTATGAAAGTAGCACGTTGTGCATCTCCACTGATGGTCAAGACAAGAATTTTGTATAGACGTCCTGGAGTCAGAGCTGTGAACCAATACTCCTCAATGGTGTTCCCAAGGAAAATGGGTGGGAAGATCTTCATATCATTGAAGAGGAGCTGAATCTCGTATTTATCAACATCCCCCTCAGCCTTTGACCAAGTTACCTGCAGATCTTCTGTGCTCCTGTTACTAAGAGTCAGTTCCTTCACTGACTCTGGCACTGAGGAAGTGAGAAGAAAGATAGGAAGCTTCTCAGTATTTATTACTAGATTACAGCAAAAAGGTTAACGGCTCTGAAGCCACGCTCCTGAGCTAAAACTTTTCATTCAGTTCCTGAGGAAAAGCAGTAGATCACACTTATTTGCAAAGGTTGCTCTTTGTGGTTTTCACCATATCTAGCACTGGAACGTCCCTTTTCACAACAGGGACGCCCAAATCTATCAGCATTGAAGTAATAAATAACAGAGCCTGCAGGGAGTTTGCATAGCCAACAAAAACTAAGCAGGATCTGTATGTACCACAAATGCGGTGCAAAGAGGTCTGAGCAAGTGGAGACCCAAGGCAAACTACCTATGATGCAGCATCACAGTGTGCAGTTCCCAACTCCTGCCAGATGCAGGCTGGTTATTTTTGCCCAGTGCTACATCTGTGTTAATAAACTTGGTTTCTTACCATGGCTTACATGTAGAGCTAGACAGATTGTGTCCAGATTCCTGTTGCCTCACAACTAGCCAAGTTACCCCAGTTGTCCCAACTCCTGTTCTTGTGGTAATTTGAGTAGAGTGAGGTCTAGCCTATCTTCTTCCTTATATATTTCCATGACCAGAAAAAAAACCTGTCTTGTACATTCTGGTATAGTTTAAGCACAAATTATGCGGAAATCTGTACAACTTTCTGTTTTCCATGTTTCAAGATTTGCTTTCCAATTCCACAGCACAGGTATCTCCTTTCACTTTCTGTATGTCCGTAACTTAAACACTGGTCATAAACTAAATACTGCTTTCCGTATTTGGAATGACACACATTGGAAGAGTCACACTCAACATTCCATGTTAAAATCATATGAGATTGTTGAGCCTAGGTTTGATAAATAGAAAAAAAATATCATTCTATGTTAAAATTATATGAGATTTTTGAGCCCAGCTATGATAAATAGAAAAACATCCTGGAGTGTCTCAGGATGTTTCCACGGTGTTTACTTACTTGTTCTGCCATAGATCCTTTCACTAGTTTCATATTTCCCACTCCTTGTGCTGACCGTGACACTGTACTGCCTCCCTGGGACCAGATTAGTGAACACACATTCATTTTCATCCTTTGGGATGCTTTTTGTTTGGATGAAATCATTGTTGTTCTTGATGATCACTTCATAATTATCAAAATATCCAGAGGCATGTAACCAGGACACCTTCAAATAGTCACTTCTGGCTGAATTGCTGACAGTAAGTCCCTGAACACTTGAAGGGACTGCAAGAAAAAACACAAAGATTCAGAAAGCCATAACTTCCTGAAGTAACAAGAGCTGCTGTAGTGAACTATATTTGTGGTAATTACTAGACTTTTCTGAGGAAGCTGCAAAAAGACCACAATGTGCATTTAAGCAATAGAGTACCCTCTAAATAGTAACTGCCATTTCCAGGCTGCTTTGTGTCATATGACAATGGTTTGCCTTTCCAATTTTTGGTCTTTTGGAACTCGGTCAGTTTTGCTTATAGCAGTGAGTTCCACAGGTTCACACTAATCTGAATTTGCTTCTCCTCGTTTAAATGGCTGCCCCTTGGATTTTCACTTATATAATGAGAAAACTCAAACTGCACTAAACTGCTACCCTGTTGTTTTAACATGCCTTACCATCTTTCTTTTATTCTACTGGTTTACCAAGTGTAAAGTCTCAGTCTTTTCCACCTTTAAGGAAGTTTTAAAACGTGTTCCGTCATTATTGCCACCCTTTTCTGAAATTGCCCTGTTCCTGTCATAATCTCTTGAAACACTGCATCACCAAAATTACATGACCAAAACTAAGAGACAGGCGTGTTACTCATGATATGACACCTTACTAATATTTTAGTATTTATCCTATCTTATCCTGTCCTTTCAGTGTTTGAGTAACTTTTGAGGGGATGCTCTGCAGGATATACTTGAAGAGCCAAGTAGAGGGCTTAAGGGCAGGAAAATTCACTTGAGCCCAAACCGATAGATGATTTCTGCTCACTCTCAAGGACTGACATGTGACTTTTATTTA
>JAVSBS010007779.1:15616-67443 GCA_033124195.1 Coracias cyanogaster | reverse complement strand
ATTAGGCTTTGCCCGAGGGGTTTTCTTCCGCTATTAACTACAAACAAGGTTCAGGTTCTTGTTACCCGGTTTCATGCCTTTTGTCTGCAGAAAGCCCAGCCAGGGTCAGGAGGCATCTTTCACAGGAGAGTGCTGAGCCTCTGTCCTGGGCTGTCCCCACTGCCACAGCCATGGGCTGGCCCTAGAGGGGTACCCGTGTGCCTGACATGGGGCTTGGAGCAGGGACTTGCCCACCACTTCTCCTTTCTCACCTGATTGCACATACTAACCTGCACCAGGCTTAATGGCCACTGGATTGACTGCAGGTAACTCCAAGTTGGGTACCAGTTCGTATCCTTTCTCTTGCTGTTTTCCTTTGCCTTCGTGGTACCTGCTGTAGATGCCACGGCCGGCGGAGTATCCCCCCAGGTAGGAGCCCCTGGGGCCTGGGGCTCTGTTGCCAGCTGCACCTCGCCCTCTGCCTCGTATGCTGCCTGCTTATGGTAACAACATAGAAGAGGATGGTGAATAACGGTGAATGAGAGCACCATGGGGAGCACAAATGGCCCCAGGCTGAGATCGGGAGGCATGTGCTTAGAAATGAGGCTGCTGAAGTTAGTTCGATCAGAGTCTTAATGACCTGCTTAGGAAAACAGAGGAGTTTGGCCTTAGAAGCATCCAGTAAGTGTATGCAAGTTTTGCTCTTGATGTTTCTGACCATATATTAACTACCTATTTACACTGATGCAGCTGTTGTGAACAGTGTTATGGGTATAATGCACTGAGAGGAGGGACTCCTTCAGGAGTAGTAGGAACAGCTTCTGCTCTCAAGTCTCCTATGGAGGAGACCCAGCCTCTCAGCTGGTCATGATGGGACCATGCAGAAATGGCCTGAAGTTGTACCTGGCCTTTAACCAACTTTGTCCCACCGTTGCATATATTTTTACTACTGTTGTTTGTTTTCTTTGCTATATTATTAGTAATGGGAATATACCTCAGGTCCAAAAATAATTTGTGTCTAAATAAATGTCTTTATCTTAGTCACTCTATGCACATTACAACACTACTTTGGACACGGTGGTATTAATGCACTCTACAATGGCCTAATGGAATATTTAGACTGTCACTTAACTCCTCATGGCAAGTAGAAATCTGGCAATTGAGAAGAAGCTGAAATTCTTGATCAACCAGGATTAAAAATATTCCTTGGTTTATGTGGGTGACTTAAGAATATATTCATGCTAAACTGCCTGTTAAATGGAAATACAGATTAAATTTCAGGAAACTGCAATTCCTGTAAGTACAGCATAATTATAATTAGAACACCAGTTATAGCTGCCAAGGTTTTTTATGAATAACTGATTTTTGGTTAATTTTTAATGACTGTAACCAATAATTAATTAAAGTATACATAATAAAAAGATTATTTTGCTCTCATGTGATTCCTTCTGCTTGTAGTTCTCAAATGACTTTATAAAGGACACAGTGCTACTATCATTTTAATATGCAGGGCAAGTGACACCTGGAGAGCTCCCAGTTGAGACTTTCCCTGACATCTCTCCCTTTGGATGACCAAGTTACTGTACCCACACCTCCAGGTGAAGGCAAAGGGAGCACTCTGTCACAATTTTTAATGCTTAGTATCCAGCTCTTTGGAAGGAAGCATCAGTAGCTGGAGTCCTTGGACTTGCTCAGACAATACAGCAGTCATAAAAAACAGATCCCTCTTGTCCCCATCCCATGCTTGGTCCATGATCTCATTCTTAATTATATTTTTGATGCCTCTCTTGCACTAGACTGTACATTAGAAATTATTTATATATAAATACACTCTGCATTGTCATAAATTAAAATGAGACCAAACAGAAATATGACAAAAAGGCCTATAAAAGAGTGTTTAAGAAAAAAGTTCATAGCACCAGCTATCCTTTGGCTCAGGCAGACCTTGGGTCACATCAGCGTGAGATCAAACTTGCCCATCACATCCCCTAATTGTGCTTACTAACCTTTCACAAAGTAATCTCTGTTGGGCCCAATCAAGGCATTGTACGGATATCCATAATATGCTAGTGTGTATGGATCACAAGAGTAAACATAATTAGGTTGCTGAGTTACTTCAGGGGTTGCTGCAGCCCCTCCTTTTGCTGCTTTCTGGTAGCGAGTGTATTGTTCCTTGTCTACTGGCTTGGCCAAGGTAACCTCCAGACATGAGCCTTCCAGTTCAACACCATTAAGGTTGTTCATGGCATGAATGGCATCTTCCCTGGTTGTGAAGTGCACAAAGGCGTAATCACGTATTTTTTTCACCCGCTCTACACAGCCAGGATTAAACTGTCCAAAAACCTTTTTAATGGTGTCCTCCGTGGTCTCAATCATTAAATTCCTCACATAGAGGATTTTAACAGTCTCCATGACGTCTTCATCCACATCTATCTCTGGTTCCGCCCAGTCAACAGCAATCTGATGTCCCCACAGCTGGATCCTTCCTGGCATGAGTTTCCTCCTGGCCATTGCTGCTGCTCGATGGCTTTCATATTCCACAAAGGCAAAGCCTCTGTTCTTCATCTTGTCTGCTGCACTGGCGTACACAATGACATCCAGTACACCTTCCGTCACCTTGGCTATCTCTTCCAGGATCTCCTCTCTCTTCTTCATCTTGGGAATGCCTCCGATGAAGAGACGGCAGTTATCCACACTGCAGCACACACCCAGCAGCCTGCCAGGGCGGATTTCATAGTTGTTTAGCTCCCTGACAGCACGCTTTGCCTCGTGCTTCTGCGTGTACATCACAAAGGCATAGCCACGGTTCTTCCCATCAAAGTCCATCATCAGGCGCATTTCATAGATGCGGCCAACAGACTCAAACACAGGGACAAGCTCATCTTCATAGACATCACGTGGGATTTTTCCCACAAAGACTTCGCAGCCACGAGGAGGGTGCAGGCCCTCCCAGCCAGGAGGAGGGCCACCATACTTGCGTTGCCCATTCTCCTGGATCATGCTATATCCAGTGCGCTCCATGAGGGCCAGCAGAGCTGCCTCATTGGGTGCACCAGCAACGCCTTCAGGGACTTTTGGGGTAGTCACGTTGGAAGAATCGTTGCTCATCCTTGCAGTGGAGTCCTCAGCAGTCATGGTGTCAAACTCATTCACAGCCTGATAAAACCTGGGTAAAGGAAGAAGAACACTCATTAGTTTGCTACACCAGAACCCCACCCGTCTTTTGTCTTCCTGTAGTTGTTCTGCAAGTTCATTTTTCAAACTGAGATGACCTGCCCATACCACCTTGTCATCAAGAGCTGCTGCCACAGGAGGCTAAATGTGCATGAATGCTACCAAGCACCTCAAAAATGTCAAGACCATATGGGAGGCTTGTCTCCTCTTCAAAAGGATAGGAAGTACATGACACAGGACTGGGAAAGGGAAGATACTGTCATGAATCCAGTGGTCCCCATCTCCGGAGCCCTCTCCTCCCTCTCAGTCATTCTCAGTTAACCTATCTAATCTTGAATAGTGCAAGTGCCAGCTGCCATACTCCACTGTGAAAGATGGCAAATACATGAGAATCACCAGGCACCGTTTCCATCTGACAACAACCCCTTGCTCCCCTAGGCCTTCACAGTGTCAAGTAGGAAATAATAAATATGCTTTAGCATCAGGGGGGGACCAATTCTTGTTCTCTTGTGAAAGGGTGATCTGTCAAGCTTCTGAGTTGTCTGCTGCTTGTGGTACAGTGTCTGGTGTGTTTTTCTCTTCCATTATTACAACAGGACTGCACAAAAGCTGAAGAGAATCACTCCCTTATGACAGGCAGCTTCCCTCAGAGCAAGTGGCCAACACAGCCCTGCAAGCCAGCAAGAGGAAGGAAAATCTCAGAAACCTCATTCTGCATTTGACTGCAAATGCAAGGCAGTGGGCTTCCTCTCTGAGCACAATTAAATAAGACACTTTAGGACTCTGTGAGTAGTTAATTCATTGGCTTTTAAAGCTGGAAAGGTCCATCATATCATTTAATATGACCGATTGTATATGGCATGGACCATTACAATTTATTTTATTTGCAAATTGAGTCCTGTAACATTTATCTGAGTATATCTTATCTTTCAGAAGGACCTTTGTTTTAGGGAATCAAAGAGCTGTAGACCCCACCACTTCCATTTATGGCTTCTTTGCCTTGCTTGTCTCTCAGACAAGCATGCGTACTATATTTCTCATGAGAACTTGTCTGCTTTTTGCTTCCAGCTGGGATTATTTGTTAAACCTTTCTCTCATAGACTAAAAAGTCTTTCAAGACTTCTGCTTTTGCCTTATGATGACATTTCAGTTGTGTAATCAAGCCACAGCTCTTCTTAATAAAACTTGCAGGCTGAACTCCTGAATTCCTTCACAATCAGTTATTTTTTTCATCTAAAATTGTTTTTGTGATTCTTAACATTTCTCTAGGCTTTCAGCCTTTTTCACCCTTGCTCTATGCAGGTATGAAGATCATCCCTCTTTTTTATCACCATATCTCTGTATTGCCAAAGCCTGTCTCACAACGTCTTCTCACTAGCAAATCATGTGGAGTTTTTCTGCCAATTCTAACCCCAAATTCTTTCCAGAAGCTTGATTGGGTTATATCCCATGTGGCAAATATGCCTTGTGTTTGTTACTCATAAATGCCACGACCTTGCCCTTGTTTAGCCCTATCCCAACTGCCTTTTGAGTAGATCCCACCTATTGAGTGCTACAGCATTGGCTCCTCATTGTTTTTTACAACTCCATCAGCCTCTGCATCGTACAACAATTTGTTTGCCATGATTTACATTTATGACTAGTTTGTTGGTGGAACTGTCAAAAAATACTGGCCACTGTAGGAAACTCTGCAAACAACCATAAGAAATGCTCCTAATCTGGATGTGACAGGCTTATTAAAAAAAAAAAAAAAAAAGAGATAAAAAGCTTCAGAGATATTTATTTATTCTATGTGGCTGTGTTATTCAATGAGACACAGGTTTCTTTCTGTCCCACAAGGACTCTGATATTTACCATTTCTTAGAATGATTTGGCCATTTTCAGTGCACTGGTTACCATGCAGGCAGGTCTTTCACTAGTAGAGTATACTGAAGCCCACAGAAATATGGGCAAAAAATGTAAGCCCCTAAGTCTGATTTGTATGGTCCACAAAATCTGTTTAAATCCTAGTAAGCTTAGCACCTCATATTTTTTTCAGTAAAGCTTCTAAGCTGCCCAGAATTGTGCTGGTCTACATCCAGAGATGCTTCTGCACCAGCCACTGCAAACATTGCTATGCCTGGTTCAGCTCCTAAATGCATTTGGGATTGGGAAACCAAACCTCTAAGCCTTGATCTGTGGTAGGGCCTGATCCTGCAGCTGTATTTGGGCCATGGGTGGTACATGCTGATGCTTCTGAGCTATTTTAATTAAAAAATATGGAGAGCAGAGGGGGAGGCAGGGGAGACGGAGGGCAGGAATAGTAATGCTGATTCCCAGGCAATAGTTTAGAAAATAAAATGTCTTTGAAGCCAGGTCTTTCATGGAAGTGCATCAGTTTTGATAGCTTCTTGCTTTAAAAGGTGATAAACATGTTTCTCTTAGATACAAATGTTCCCCCTTTTAAATGTGTCACATTTGGACATTTTCATTTTACTCCTGGGAATTATTTGACATAGTTTAAAAAATCAAGGCAAAAAACATTTTTATTTTTCACTTGGCAATTTGTTCCTAAAAATGTGACTTTACCTTTCTCTGAATGAAAGCAAAGCTTGTTAAACGAAGAGTTTGCTGGGGAATAATCACTACCTTTACATGGGCCACCTGTTGGCAAGTGAATTACTTATGACTTCATGTTTCGGTAAGTTTAGAAATGGGTCACTCCCATCAGTTTTAGGTCAACTTACAAAACAAAAGTCTCTGTATTCTGTTATCTGCAGGGCTCAGTTGCTGGGGCTATAGTCTAGAAAGCTACAGGTGTGCACTGGACTGTGGAGAGAGGAGAGATTGAGCAAAGCCTCCCCTACCTGCCAGAAACTAGTTGGTAATTTGGTGGCTATCCAGGAACTGGCATGTTCTCCATCACTTTGCACTGCACCAGCAGAACACTTTATAGTATTGGAAGTTGTACCTGAAGCTGCTGTTAAGTGCTGTTGGCCACCTTTGCTGCAAACACTATGATCACAAATGGAGGTTTGTGATAATGAATAATTAAAAATCCTTTGTGCGCCTTATCTCTATGTAATTTATTGGGAATCAAGATTCATGATCAAATGTATTTAATTTTTTTCTGTGCAGTTCCATAGAGCTGTATTTCGTAACTATGTACTACCTAAGACAATTTAGAGCCCATGTAGTTCTGCTTGATGTAGCTAAATACACACTAAACAACATTCATTGCCACATGACACAATCAACACCCTCACAAAGTTCAGATATAATCTACCCTGATGAGAAAAACGAAGGCGTGTCTGGTCTGAGGGCTCTCTCCTTCTGTTGTTACTGCCTTACAAAACAGGCTGCCAACACAACTTAACCTTTTCATGTCAAAAAGCAATCACTCTCAAGAAAATAGTTTTCCAAAATACATATTTCCAAAGTGTTCTACCTTACTTGTGCATTTTTTTAGTCCACAGTAAACTGTTAATGAAACTTGCTACCATGTGTTGTGGGTACACAAGGCATGAGCTAAACCTGTGGGTTTAGTGGCCTTAAAGCCAGACTGATTCCAGTACATCCACGAAGTGTGATTAATGCTAGAAGAGGCAAAAATTTAAGCTACATTAAAATGTAGTGTCTTGCAAATATAGGTGCTTGATTTCTAGTTTCTGAGGAGGAAAGTACACCTGATCTTGATGACAAACATTCATAAAAGAGAGACATCCAAAATTACTAATTACTAATGAGAAAGGTTGTGCACTGGAGACAACAAAGTTTTAAATTACTACTAATCAGGACTAACAAAACCGGCTTATTTTCTTCTGAGAAAAAGGTAATGCCTGCTTGATAGTTCAACGCCATGTCAGATGGATGCTAAGGTCTGCCAGCCTACAAGGAGCCAGGCTTGTGAGCCCTTTGATTTAGTGTCTCTGCTCCAGGGACTCTCCCTTGCACAGGTGAGTTCTCAGACATACATGTTTCACTGAAGCCGTTCAGATTTCATTTCCCCTTGCTTACAAAACTCCTTCCCTGCTGCCAATCAGACAGGCGTAAATAGTTCTTGCCCTAAACGTTCATTGCCTTCTTTTCAACCTATCTTTTTTTGCATCATAGCTCAGAATATTAAATGGGAAACTTACTGTGTTGGCAGTGACTGATCTAAAGCATACTGTGAGCAGGCTGATTAACCGAGGCAGATCTTCTATTAAATAGAAATACCACGCCTTGATTAACAACAATGCAAAGTGAAATCTCGATGTCCCTTGTGCCAGAGCAAAGCAGCTCAGGTCTCCAATGAGAAAGTGATGCCCATGGTCTCTATAACATCTTATCCCGGGGCTTGTCCAGCACTGGGCAGTGCTCTGTGGAGTTACGCAGCCACATATTCCTCTCTTGATCCCAGAGCGGTAAAACAGGCTTTTACAAACACACGGTCACAGCTGGTGTCCTTGTGGCAGCAACCACGTGTCCACTCCACTCACGTGCTCCTGTAAAATGGGGTTGTTTATGCTTGTGTTTAATTCGTCCCTACAGTTTTGTGTTACACAGATTTAGTGGCTTCATGTGTCCTTCTGTGGGTGACACAGCCACTGGCAGTCACATAGCATGGGGATGGGTGCCAGCACCACAGCAGCCAGCACAACAGCCCAGGGAGACCCAGTGACTCTGTGATAACTGGAGAGAGGAGGGAATGGGGACACCCGCACCCCACCTGCAGACCCTGGAGCATACAAACTCCCGCTGAGCTGACACAATATGTTCTCACGGACACTATGCAGCCACCTGCTTGCTTCAAAAAACCACCACAGTTTTGCATTTTAAGCCACAGCTGCTGCAGAGAGAAGGTCTGTCGCTGAAATTTTAACTAAACACACCCTGTTGACAAAGGAAAACAACAGCTACTGGTTTAAATGTGACCTTCCCAGGTTTTTAGTTGAAATAAGGGTGAATGGCAATCCTGCTGCTGACATTGAGCAGCAGGTCTGGAAGCATGGCTGCTGTTAAAGCTGTTTGTTTTTAAAAGCTAACTCTTCTCTTACAGCAACTTTAGATACACAAAATGTATAGAACAACAACTTACTAAGAACAACTGTGTAACTTTATCACAAACATCAGCCATCCACAGAAGTGCTCTTGCTGAAAGCCCTGTTTGCCTGTACAGATTTATTGACTGAACAGAAAAGCACAGGAGCCATGTCAACTCGAAATAAAGCAGCAGCTTGAGCGTTACTTCAAGTGTAATGTGCAAGTTATCTCCCCTTTTAGAGATAACTACAGTATCATTATACATCAGTTTTCTTTTCCTTGGAAAGACTGTCACTCTTTTCCTACAACTTTTTTGCACGAATGAGCTGAACAATGCTGGTGTCTTTGGGGCTGTTACCAAAGCTGAGCCATGGCACACCTGACTGCTGACCTGGGGCCAGACTAGAAGTTCTGCACCTGCAGTTACAGCTACAACAAGGAGCTGGTGTGCAAGGTGCTCCTAATGGCGAAATATAAAGCCCCACCTCTTTTACGTGGCCACTGGCCACACAAGCACTTGCTGCCATTCCATGTGCTTCCTGTCAGAGGGCTTCGATGTCTGTTTGCAATCAGCTTAGGGACATCCTGCAGTAAGCCGTGTCCTTGGCTCCTCTCCCTGCACAGTGCAGACAGAGGCAAGGCAGGCAGCAGGCGCAATAAAAAAGGGGTCTGATATTTGGTGAAAAATCCATGCAAAGACTTTTCCTGACTCCAAATCAATTTATATTTGAAGTGCCAAAGGCTAGTTCTTGGTGTGGTTTTCAAAAAGAGTTGGACTAAAACCAGGTTCCCTACCTTCTGTCACTAATGAAATGCAAATGTCTGCAGTTGAATCTTGAGGTGGGTCAGTGCAAGAGAGTGCAGCATGGCTTTTTGACTAGGGACTTTTTCTGAAAATCTTTCCTACAGGAAGGGGAAGGTTACTAGGAATGGATGACATCTTCAGATCTTTAACAAAAAAGGCAATACTTGAGGCCAACAGGCTGTGATCATGTCTGCAATGTCAGACACATTGCTTTACCAGCAGCTGAACTGAGTGAAGAAGTTGCCTCAGGCTAGGTTAAATGCTTTGAAAAGGTGGGTTTTCTTTCTCTGGATCATTTTTGCAAAACTCAGTGGAGAAAGTGGTGAACCGTGGTGAACCGCAGATCTGAAGGGGCAGGAACATTGGCTGGCCAGAGACTTAATGAGTAGCTTGTGATGAGCAGCATGGGAGAGTAATCTCAGGTCAACACTAGTTATTGACAATGACACGTCTGTCTACCGTGCAAGTTTTCCTGCCGGCAGCACTGCTAAAGCACTACATATTCTCATCATCACGCACATGCCTGAATTAAGGCAATGAAACTTGTCCACCTCCAGTTAGGGGCGCCTGGGAGAAACCTTTTGGCTCAGGTGCTGCATGAGGCCCAAAGAAATTCAGAGGTAGCAGCATTTGCTGCATGACAAAGTACCTAAGGGGTACTACAAGACTGGCCTGTTAAATCCCCAGGCTAGCTGCTGAAATTCCCACTTCATGAGGATACCCAGCATCGTAACCAAGGGCATATCATCAGAGGTCTGGCCACTAATTTCAGTGAAAGAGTTCATATTTCAAGCTTAAACTTGCATTTTATTCTGGTCAGTTAGTCGTGTTGCCCTTGTATGGGACAGGTTAATGTTCCGGGCTTTGAAAACAGTTTTCAGGGTGGATCTGTGCATGATTCTCTGTTGCTTAAATTTGTCCTAAGAGGCTTAAGCACATTAAAAATGGTTGATTCCATTTAAAAGATGGCAAAACCTGTTGGTTTCATCTTTTGATTGTTTTCTCTTCAAAGGACACAAGATAAAGAAATAGAAAATTAAGGCTAATATTTCCAGCAGTATTCAGCATCTAACACTACGCCTCCTGACATCAGTTATAAGATTTGAATGGCTTCTATAGCAATATATGTAAGACAGTGATAAGTACTCCTAAAAATCTTGCCTTAAAAGTCTTTCAGGGACTGGTTATGTCCTCCAGGCACCAATCAAAAGTAATGTATTTGGCTTTAAAACTGTAACAAAATTACTATAAATCTGTTCTTTTACTTCTTGCTCCTTTTTTAGGAGGAAAACACCTGAAATTATTCTATAAATTAACATGCTGGAATTTCCTAGGTTAAAACTTGAATGCTGATCAGATAATTGAACTGTTAAATTTGTACCGTCAACAACTGGCTACAACTTCAGACTAGGATATGAAGGTTAAACTTCTTATTTTCATCACTATCATTAAGAACAATAACAATCACAGATCTAATCACCCTAGCCATGTTATACCGATTCCCTTAGGCATAGGAATCTTATACTTCACAGCAATTTTATATACAATTTTAAAAATGGAGCTGAAATTATGATTCCCTTACAAAGTAAATTCACCTTGTACTGTCCATACTTCCTGCCTATTCTGTTATCAACCCTCTCTGCATCTTTCTAAGGCATATTTAATTTGGAGTGTGATCCTGCAAAGGCTGTCAAAGGTTCCATTGGCATTACCCATAAGCATTATCAGTGCCCAGCAGCGAACATTCCCAGGATGGACCTCCCTCGATGACCTGACCTCCTGGCCTAGAAGCTGCAAAAATAGTATTCCATCAGATATCAATGATGATATCTCAAATAATAAAGCGAGGAAAATGTCCTTCTTGCCATTGCTTTTTGATAATGACAAGTGAAAATTCTGTTCATGTATATATGATTTTCCCATTATGAGAATGAAGCAATTCTTAAAAAGTTAATGATGTGCTAAACTACCACCAACACCTAGAGAGCATCCTACTAACATGGTTGTTACTTTCCCTGGTTCTGCAACGTGAATTATGTCAATGCAATGTGTAGCAGTGCCAAACCAGCCATCACAGCTTAAACCATTTCTGAAGGGAGTCTGGGGAAGAGAAAACCAGTCTCCTCCCTTATTTTATAGGGACTTACTTTGCTGTGAGTAATTCAGAATTTTGACCCAACAACTTGTGTGAACCGTGTGTTGCACTGTTTGCCCCAGCTCCATCTTTTACCCAGTCCAATTCAAAATGATTCCATAATGCTCAGCTGTTTCGATAGGACTAGTTGCTGGCTGAGGCTGAAGTTATTATCCAGCAAGGTATTGAAACCATATGTCGAGAAAAGCTGAGAAAAGGAGAGATGGGTAGTGTAATCATCCTTACCAGCTTTCTAAATGAGCAAACAACACAACCCTCCACTTCTCCCCAGATTTCCATATTTCAGTCTAGCCAACAAAGTCTATTATTATCGTGGTCAGACAGGAAAATGTGTGACATGTTATAAAAAAAAAAGTGCAATGTAGTCACTCAGTATGTAACAGGTCTTCCCTATTGTGGATAAGCTGTACTTGATGGGAAACTTTTTGTGGCATTTGTTTACCACAAATGCAAATAAACAGTATTCTCTGCAGAGGTGCTGGTATAGATAAGTGTGTTCTCCTCATTAACTGTCTGCTTTAAAATGCCTTCTCTCCAGGAAAGGAAGAAGTGTTTCATTCTGTGTGGACTAGGAGCTCACAAGCTTTTGCCATAAGGACAGGAAAAATGATCTTCTGCAGCTAGAAAACCACTAGACTCATCTGTTAATTATTACACAGGAAAGATAAGATATTCACCTATTTCACTTCCTGCCTCTTCGAAGAAAAATCTTATATAAGAACATGGTGATATTATTCAACCATTGAAAATGTCTGTGAAAAGCTTTGCTGAACTCTGTGGAGTGGGGGTATGCATGCACACGCTTGTGATTTTTCTTTGTTATTATAATGCAGAACACTCTGTCTATGTAAACATTACAGTAACATGTTTCACTCCACAGTGCAACCAAGAGTATCTAAAAAACTTCCTAAACTACAGTTCCTTTGTCAGCCTTTCTGATCTAATTTTTTCAGCGAACTCTCCTGGAGATTTCAGATAACACATCCTGCCAGTTCATACAGAGTCCACTCACTTAATTTTACAACAATAAAAATAGCTTCAGACTTTCAGTTCACCTTAATCTTATGCACTATTTTTATTGCAACATTCTCAGTTTTGTGTTCACCACGTGAACGTCGCAACAGTGGGGGGGCTCAACCTGCAACCCTGCTTTCAGCAGGAGGCATAGATTTCAGGGAAAGCTGAAAGTGGCCCAACATGTTCCCTCCCTCTCAGGTCACAGAAACGAAAACCAGCATGAAGCAAACCACAGTTGGGATGTGAATGTTCGCTGCTGAAAGCACACTAAACTCAAAGCATTTGGCTTAGTCAGTGGCTGGGTGTTGGGTTTTTTTTTCCTTTGTGCACTGACATTTGACCCCTTTTATAATATGCACCTTGCACCGCTGAAACCCAGTTAGTTATTTATTAAACTCAGGCACCAATGGCTGACTTGTACATATCATGCTTTTAACTGCCTGGAGTTGCCTGTGCGTGGAGGAGAGGGGAATGAAAGGCAATCATCTTTGCTGTGAAATTCTGTCATATCGGCAGAAAGGAGCTGCAAAGTGCAGCAATTTGTACCTGACCTCTGATCTAAGAAGTTTGTACAAACCTTTGAACCTTGAATTGAAATTGAGACACAAGGTTTACAAGTACAAGGAAGAGACTTGCAGCACTCTGTGCCCAGGGTTAATATTATAATTAAAAAAAAAATGTTTAACCAAGTCAGGGACTCTCTCGGGAGGCACCATTCCTGAATTCAAGACAATTTAGGTTTACTGAAATTACAGCTCCGTTGGAAATACCTAGTGTTTGGAAGTTTCTGTGCGCTTCATAAGAGGGGTGGGATTTGAGAGAAATGTTATTTGAAATTCACCTTTTGCTGACCTTAGCTGTTTGGGGTTTTTTTTTAATTAAAAGCTGAAGAAAGAAGACAAGCAACATTCGATTCAGTATCACTTCTTCAGCAAAGAACAGAGCCGAAATGCAGAATGGAAATTATTTAAAAGAGTAGCAAAATGTCTCCTCCTTTGTCAACTACATTTATTTTTATCCAACACATTATCTAATCTTGGTTATACAGTGCAGACCTATATGAGAAACCCATGGAAAAATAATCAAATCAACAACATTACAACAAGCTCTTGATAGACGGTCATACGGCCTTGTCTTGACAAGCAAAAAGGACAAGTTTTGTAGTTAACCATTTCTATTTAACTAAAAAGCTCTCTCAATTCTTTCAGACACTGGCAAGGTCTTTGGTGCAACATCGTCAGCTAACACCAACATGTGCCACCGTGGACCATGTTGGGTATGAGGGCCTTCAGAGATCAGCTGCAATACTACAATTGAAACAGATGCCCTTTCTGCAACCCAGCCTGTCAGGCCATGGAGCATTGCAAGGGAGGGAAGTAATGTCATGCTGTGACATCCCTCGCATGCTCCAAGCACTGGCTATCACCCATGGCAAGCTTGGGGGTGCAAAAGGTGAAGGACACACATTTTGAAGCACAGCTTCAATCCCGTCTATGCAACTATTATTAATACAAATGAATCTTTATAACTTGTTCCGCATACTGAATATTTGATAGCATTGAATATTTGATAGTCAGGACAGGACACCATTACACACAACTACTGCATCTGGTCCACACATGAATAAAAGATTTTGCCATTGGTTTTAATCAAACCTTACTTACAACAACTGGATTTCCTTTTATTTTTTTTTAAAGGTTTTAGATTCAAATGATTTTTTCCAGATTTAAGTTCAAACTTCACTATTGTTATCAGCACTGACTCCAATAAAATAATAAATGAATAAATAAGTAAGGGTGAGTAGATTAACTTCACGTGTCCTATGCCATATATATGCTTATAATGTTTCACATGCTACTTAAGAAGCATGTGAATAGAGTAATATCAGAACCTGATTCTCTTAAAATGCTATCAAATATTCAGTATGCGGAACAAGTTATAAAGATTCATTTGTATTAATAATAGTTGCATATATACCTTGCTCAAATGCCCTAGCCACCTTCAATCTACAAGCCCCAAATTCTGTGCCTAAAGTTGATAACCCGCTTTTAAA
Source organism: Coracias cyanogaster (assembly GCA_033124195.1). Taxonomy (NCBI): domain Eukaryota; kingdom Metazoa; phylum Chordata; class Aves; order Coraciiformes; family Coraciidae; genus Coracias; species Coracias cyanogaster. The sequence goes on along the minus strand of JAVSBS010007779.1, from coordinate 53,256 downwards.
AGCTTGATTTTTATGTCAATCTCTTAAAAAGCAGAACCAGATACTGGCAGCACAAAAGACAATGGCAGAGACAGACCAACTGAAAACACTTCATTGATTTAAGATAGTAGAAAAAATATCTCTGAGACCCAATTTGATTTGTTTTCCTCTGGCTAAGGTATCAGTGGTTTAGTTTTCACTGTTCTGACATTCACTTTGCTATTTGCTACGCAAATTCTTTTAGATATTCGCATATTGAGCTCATAGTTCAAGCTTACAAGTAGCTGCTTCCTTCCCCAACAGCTCCTTAGGACCCTCTAAAGGAAAGCAAAACTCAAACCCGATACCTTGACAATGACATACTTTTGGTCTCAACTCCCTGATAAATGAAAACCAGATAAAAAGACCTACAGAGCAAACAAGATTTCCCTTACCTTTCTGGTCCTGCGATCGAAGTGCAACAGGTTAAGAGGACTTGAGCCTTTGCCCGATCAACCTTTCTTCCTAATGGCAAGGGCTGTGTAACCTGGTTATACAGTTTATGCATCTCTTTATTGGCCAGCGAGCGTTAGCCATTTAAATTCCTTGGGAGTCATTTGTTAAGGGCTCTTAGGCTGAGGCTAAGTGGGTGGGACGGGAGGGAGAGGGGATGTTAGTGCTGCCAGATGCAGAGAGCTCTCGAAAGTGGTTTGAAGATTAATAGAAAACCATCTGCAACGAAGAGATCTTTGGAGGGAGGGCTGGGTCCAACCTTCAGGGAAGCATAGGAAAGAGAAACCATGGTATTTTTGCAGGGAGGAAGAATTTTAAGAGAAAGATTTCATTCAAAATTCAAAACTTGGAAAAAAGGGAGTGAAACATGTACAAACAACTCCTTCCAAGCACAAGGCGTTGTGCAAATAGCTTGAGTTACTCACAACAGATAAGATAAGGAAAGGGCATATTTTGCTTGACGGCATCAGGTTTTTTCAGTGAATTTTTTTTTTTACCTTTATATATGTCTGGCAAAATGATTTCAGTTTGTGCTGAATCAATTTACCTTTGGTTATTAAAAAAAAAATCCAAGGTCTGCAGCTCCTGGAGGAAGATGTAGGTTTACTGATTGCGGCAGCAGCAGGACAGCAGGAATAGCTCAGCCAGCACTGCACACCCAGCGTGCACCGTTTCAGAGGCAAACACGGAAACTCAAATGTGTTTGCATGAAAGAAAAAAAAGAGCTTGGTGCAGAAGTAAAAGCACAGGGGTGGTAAAACATGATTCATGACAGCAGAAATGGTCTGTACATAACAACGGAGCATTAGGCCCCGGGAGCACTTAGGCAAAGCAAACAACACACCTTCTTGGGCAGCCAAGAGGAGGAACCGCACTGAAACACTCTTTGGGTGATGGATTTGCCCGGTCGGCAAGCAGCGTGCGCAACCAGTTGGCAGGAGAAGAGAGCAGGGTATGCCTTGGGAGACAACTAATTTCTGGGAAAGGACGCTGCCCAGAGGAGGTGGAAAGCAAACAGCATATTGCAGAAGCAAAACAACTACAGCTTTCAGGCCTTTCTTAGTTTTGTTTACGTTTTTTTTTTTTTAATGGCATAGCCATTTCTTCCTTCTTTCTCTTTTTTTTTTTTTCCCAAAAAGTAAAGCCAAGCACACACAGACAGCAACCTCAGGGCATCTCTGTGTGGAAGTAGAAGTGTCTTAACCCCTCTAAGACAAACAGTGCACAGGAGTGGATTCTGTACAGGAAGCACTGTCAATTTGTATCAGATGGTCCTACGTAATAGGACCTTCTACATGGTTTAACCTAGCCATGTAAATTTTAGAGACATCTTTGTACTGCAGAGTCAGAGGCTGGTCAATAAAGAGGGGTAGGGCACTCAATAGGTATAGAGGTAAGAACTTTAAAATTAGAAGACTCCAAGTTAGAGAGAAATGTGGAGGATGGCAAAGACTGGCAAAGGAAGCATCTCTGTGGTGGTTTCTGAGAGAGTGAACAGGAAGAATAGCTCTTCTACTTATACCGCAAACCCCAAAGGATGATTGTAATTACTCTCTTCTGTCTTTTTATACATATTTACCCACAGTACTGTGGCTGTGGTGTGTTAGGCACTGTACAAACACACCTGCAGCCTGGATCCTGGTCCCAAAATGCCTGCAGCCCAAGTCTTTCATCTTCAGAATTCCTCTCTGCAAATATTAACTTGTTAGATACAAGACCTGCAGAGAAGCAAGGACTGCTTTTCAAGCAGGGAAGCTGCAGCATAGAAATTAAGTGGTTTGCCCAAGACTATGGAAGTTATCAGTTTCAAATACTGAGAAAAAATCTAGGAGATTCTGCCAAAATCAGATCCATGCCTCAATCCCACTGATCTGTACAGGGAAGTGAGTATAAAATACTTAGCTGGTAAAAGCTTGCAAAACTCCCTTCCACCAGATCAGTCAAGTTCTTTAAGTCAGTATCCTTCTCTTTACTTTGCATTTTTCTGTTGGAAAGCAAACTAAACTTCTAACTATAAGCATTGCAAAGCTAATTCTATCAGCTACAATTGTGCATGTACTTGAATGCACAGGGAAGACTACTCTGATGTAAGTGGAATGAAAAAACACCGATGCCAGTGAGCCAATGGGCTCAATTTTAGAAGGCTCTTCAATATACCATGTCAGTTAGGCTTATGCAGGGAGGCCACTCAAAGCCCTGACTTTCATTTTATACTTTTATACTTTCACTTTGAGCTCCAGCTTGTTGTTAGTTTCCAAGTTATGCTCCCATTTTTTGTTTAAAGCAATGAACATCAGCAGATGAAGCTGCTGCAGGGTATTCTGAGGTGTTAGCACCGCTACTAGCGGAATTTAAAAATATATTAATTTGTCCTCCCGGCTGTGCTTTTATAGGAACCAAAGAAAGCTGGGCAGAATACTTCAAATGTGTCCCTCAGCTGGTGTTAAGAACCTACTCCCTTTGGCTTCAAGCACACTGTGCTCATAGTGATTACATTACTTAGATGCCTCTCTACGATGACTCTGGCATCATGAGAGGGATACATCTAAGGCAGAGTGGAAAAGTGTTAAGGGCAGAGCCATCTAAGCAGCAAGGATGATGGGTTCTGTACACACATACATGCTCCTCTCCTCATCACAGCATCTGCTGTGCTGGTGTAAGGATAGAAACACATCTTCTCTCCTAAGCTTGACTACAACAATAAAGTGTCACCATCCAGGAGTATAATACCATGAACAATTTGGTTGTTCCCTCTTTTTGATGATTGACAGCTAAGCAAGAGCCAAATCCTAAGAGATGTGAAATAGAATGGAACAGAGAAGAGTCCATCCAAATCATCCATGCCTATGTTTCCCACAGACCTTCCATTTCCTTTTATTCTTCCCTGTAGTGGGATTACACATGAAATAATTGTTCTCCTGAATACAGTGAGAGAAAATGATGGCCATTTGAAGAAAAAAAGTGAAATTGACTGGAATGTGTTAATTCCTGTCTGTTGGGGACCTGCTCTCTGACACAGAAAAGACTGACTGTCTTCTACAAGCAAACACACAGTCCGGCCTCTGCTAATTGAGTGCACTGGGCTCCTCCAGGCAATGACAAGCACTAATAAAGCATTGGTTCTGCTTTCTGAGATATTTACAATGATCAAATCCAAATGTTTTGAGACATCCAGGTTCATCATAGGCTTATCATTTTATTGAGGTGGGGTTATTCTCTGGATGACAGTATTTTTTATAATAATGGTAGGAAACTGGCTTTCAGAAGATATTTCAGGGTGGTGGCTTGGCATTGCTTGGCAGCACAGACACGTGAGCAAGTGAAAGGAGAAGGGAGAGTAAGGAGTGAGTGGTGGGATGGCTTTTATGGTTATATTTGGTCTTCAAAGACTACTGAGAAACAGTAGTGGAATGAGAAGGCAATGTACCAACTAAAAAGTTTCACCAAAAGGACACATGAATTTAAGAGCCACTTGCAGGGTCTCTGATCTCAATCTCAGCAAGTCTTTACAGTTATCAGTATATTCACACATAAGCCTGTCCTCAGCCACAAAAATTAGGATCTCACATTGTAACAGATGGCTTTTTTTTCCCCTTTTCTTTCTTCTCCTTCTCTTCTTAACAAAACCACTTTGTGTTTGGTGGAACAGGTTCCCACATGTTTGTAGAGCCATTTTATTGCTTATTTGAATGTTTAAAGAGACAACAGCACTTTATTTTAATTAATAACATGTTATTTTACACCTGTTCTTACACAATATGAGTTAATACAGCACAATGTGTCATTTCCTGACTTTTATAAGTTATTGCACACCAGAAACTGTGGAGATCCTTCAGAGAACATACAGTCTGTACCACAACATTCTTGTTCTTTTATGGGTGGATAGGATACAACAAACACACATGTAATTATATATCTTAAAACAGCTTTACTACATAATCTCAAGAGATTTTCAGAGGTATTCAGACACCCAGGTAGTCACTTGGAGAAAACAGCTTTCCAAGTTCTTTCACACCAAAGCTCTTTCCATGCCTAAGTGCATCAGTGCTTTGACCTTCATCTTGCCACATCACAGAGGATTCCCAGTAAAAGCTCTTGCAAATGTGGACTCCTCTTCTGCTCTGCCAGCCCCTCTGACATCCCTCATCTCAGCCTCTAGAGGACAAAGTCACAGACCTGAAGGTGGAGTCCCATTGGTGGAAATTTGGCCAAGGACACTTTGGGCCTTCCCCTTTTGTTTCTAAATCTTAGGTGTCTCTGGTTTATCAGCAGCAAGAGCTGCCCTGATAACCTTAATGATCACTAGACAAAGTTTCTGCTTTATTTTTAGCAAATGCTTTGTCATTTTTCAATGAAAGTCAGCACAGAGGATCACCCTGGAGAGCAGGCTCAGTTTCCCCATGTGCAATTTTGTGTTTTCACTTAAATCTGAAGGCAGGTTTTAAGTTCCAAAATGTAAGAAGACAGATACTGAAGAAACCCGTGGAGTACAACAGACTTCCAATAGAACATTAAAAAAAAAAAAAAGAAGGAAACCAGCAAAACCCAAAGGTTTTTTATATAGCCACAACCATTACATTTCTGTGGCTTGTTTGCTTCCCACTAAAATAAATACAGGGTGGGTTCTGGGTAGACATATCTACAAGGGAGGTTAATACGATGATTGCTTTTCAGTCTCTGGGTAAATAAAACACTATGGGAAAAAAAGTTTAGCCCTTAGTAGCCTGATGTGGCTGCTCAAGATCAGTGCTTCACACCACAGTCTCACAAACATGTCAATGTGGTGCTGCCAACATAAGGTCCTGCTCCATCCTTCCCACAGCCACCATGTGCAGCCTCTGCTTGTGCTACCACAAGCGTTTGTGCAGCTGCACCCCATGTTTAGGCCACCTGGACACCTGTGCTGGCAGAGGGGGAGAAGGTGGTACCTGTCCTCCTGCCAGCATTGCTGGCTTAAAGCATTTGTCAAATCACTAGCACTGAGCAAATTTGTGGGCAAACAACGGGGATTTCTTTTGAAGCCTGCTGAACCTAGTTTCACAGCAGAGCTTGCATTCTGGAGAAGCTGAAGAGATTTCACAGAAGGGTAGATGAGAGCCTTTCTGTAACACCAAGGAGCTCACTGAACCATCCAGAGAGATCAGAAGGTAACATAGTAAACTGTTACTCTTTAAAAGTTTGGATGCAGGCAGTGAATTTTAGTGCTTCAGGTATTGGAGGAATCAAGCAGGGAGGCGCAGTGTGAGGGTGTGAGCTCCACAGGTCACTGAAAGGCACCCGGTAGCCACCTCCTGTGGCTAGCAGGGATATCCATCTAGCACAAGCCAACCACGTGCCAACCAATTTTGATAATTACACAGTTCCCAGCACATAACATTCTTGCTGGTTCTATCTGGGGCCTTCTTGCAAAGGAGAGCATCACAGGGCTTTGTGATACATGATCACAAGAGGGAGGAGAAAGACCTCAAAATTTATATTTAAAGGAGCATGAAGCTGGGCTTCCAGAACAGGGGTATGAAAATGAGTGTGGTTACCAAACATAACACTCATTACCTCTCTTCCGGCAATTGCTCTGCCCTTTTACAAGTTGCTGTAGAATATAATAATATTAAGTGAAAGAGCCAGCTTTCCTCCAGCCAACAGGCATAATCTCTGGTTAGGGCATAAGCTTTTCTATTTCAGTTCTTAATGTCTTACTTTCAATAAGAAAATAAGCATCACTCAGGAATTGTTTGTAGAAAGAAATTATCAGATCAGGGAACTGACATAGTTTCCTTCAGGAAAACAAATTTATTTTTCTGCCTCTCAGTAACATGAAGGAAAAAATTAGACTATAGGAGATGGAATGAGCTGCAGCGGTGTTTACCATATTCATTAACTCCTGCGTCTCTTACATTATGTTTGCTATGTGTTCAGAACTTCCATGTCTCAGAACATTGATTTATTGTTAGAATTAGAAAGCACAGCTTTTTATGGTGTTGGCAGAGTCTGAACTGCCAGCCACCTACAAGGCATCATTACTAAAGAAGTCTGTGTTAAGCAGGCTAAGCTTTATACCCGCCCTATACCTGCCAGATGACCTGGGATGGGATTTTACATGGCAAAAAGCTGCTGTGACCAAGTCACCCATCGGCAGTGCATGCTGCTGGGAGTCAGGAGCTGGGTCACACCTCTTGGCCCTTTGCCCTGCCTGGGCACAGCACACTTTGTCCCTGCAGCCCAGCATAGATTCACCTGTGCCGTCACATGCTTTCGCCTTACCTAACCTCACCCTATCGCCTGGCTCCTCCTTCACCAGTGTTTGCATCCTGTCTGCTCCTCTCCATTGTTGACCTTCTCTAGAGGCAGGCAGGATTTCGGCTGCAAACCTGCCTTCAGCTGAGCTTTCTTCTCAGCGGCCAGTGTTGTACCAGAAACCAACTGCAGGCACACTGCTCCAAAGCCACTGCGGCTTGCTCTGCTTTGGGGCTGATTTAAGCAGTGTTTCTACAGTGGGGAAAACAGGGTGGGTTTGCCTGTTATTCCACCAAACACGTATCTACAGCACAGGCAAGCCATAGAGCTACATCTATACTGAGCTGCTTGCATGATGCAGAAACCTAAGTGTAACATAAATGGCTCTTGATATGAACTTTGCAACCCTGTAGTAAAACCACCTGCCGTAACCAAACACACTTAAATAGTAGAAGGGCACTTTCACCTTCACAGCTGCACCTGGGCTGGGGCCCACCACCAGTGTGGGGCTCTTGGGCATCATCTCCCTGCCTGCCAGAGCTGCCCAGGTCACCCTGAGGGGTGGAGACAGCCTAATTAAACTTGAAAGTGCTCAAAGGCTCCGTTAACGGGCAGCTCTCAGTAATTGCAGGAAGGTGATTTTTTTACAGGACTACACTTCTGCTATAAAACACTTCTCTCTCAAAGAAAGACCTCAGAGCACTGTTGACCTACCTTACCCCTGTAGACATTTGACAGGATAAAACAGGGAAAGTGTCTGTGATTTCAATGACCATAATAGCTGAAACATTTAGGAATGAGAAGAATGGTCTGAATGGCTGCAACTATTAAATCCATTAGTTAAATTGCTCTTTCCCTTCCTCGGTAAAGAAGATGTTTCTACAATGACCTAGGATCTGCCGCTGGTGAGACACTGACAACACCTAAGCAAGAGGTGTATCTCATTCAGGACATACCTAAGCCCCACACTTCCTGTCTCTTGGGGAAGGGGGAAGGTTTGTCTTTTCAAGAGGACATTTCCAAACAGGCAATAACCAAACCCTTAATTTCAGACTCAGAAGCTGCATGAAAAGGTCCTGAGACAGGAAGATCCTTTTACTTTGGCTTAAGGAGGAGTTGGAGAAACAGCTCTTCTGAGCAGTATCTGCACTCTCAGCTCTGCCCTTTTTACCTCCTATTTCTTCTCTTCTGCAGGGTGGATGCATGTAGACCCTGGGACTGCCCAGGGTAGGCACTGTGGGCAAGTTCATCTTGTTTTAGGGGGCAAGGAGAATACTTCAGATAAAAGATTGTCTTCCGTGCTGCATTTGGGTCGAGGGAAGAGACCCTGGCATGTTTTATTTGTTAGCAGAGATGTAACCCATGGGAACTGCTGTCCTCAGCTGTTGGGCAGAAATAATGCTCACCATGCACCTGAGACATTAGCTGTTTGCAAAGGGGCACCCGTAATTAAACAGGAAATGGCAGCTTGTCAGTGGGTTAACCAGGTGACAAATGACCATAAGTCTGCAGAGATACTCCCTTTTTGGAAAAAAACCCCAACAACTGAATCTAAAAAAACCAAACACCCTCTCCTGTCAGTTAAAATCTTTTTAGGAACTTTAAAAGGTTAGTGGCTTTACCCTTCTCAAAAACATGCCAGGTGTACTGTAAAGGAAGAGCATTTAACTGGTAGGAATACATATAGGTTGCATTTTAAAGGTAAGAATGTTACCAAGTATTCAGAGAAAGAGTTATTGCAGTCTCCACGCAGCCCAGCTGGTTGAAATCTGACCTTTCTAGGGTTGTGCGTCTTCAGAGCACCACTGGAAGTAAGCAGAGACCTACCTTTGAGGACGTTGCCCTCCCTGCTACATTGCTGGAGAATATTCCCAAAGAAAAAGGATGACATTTTTGTGCAGTCTGTCCCGGTCTTACACCATTTGATTCACCAGTACATGATTTAGCACAGAGTCTCTGCATATGAAAATGTAAGATGTATATGTTTGGTACAGAGATTAATGTGGCAACAACCAGGTTGTCACCAGTCCTTCAGCTGTCCAAATACTTAAACTACCACATCACCCTTGAGGTCTGAATTTTCTGTCTGTACAAGGAATTATTTGCTCTGTTTATGTTTAGGAGTGTATGGTTGAAATTTTATTGGTGTCTAAGTTCATTCAGAAGCCGATTCACTTTTGGTGCCACATCATCACATTTGGCATGAACAATGTCGAACAACATCAGGGATTTAATTTGACTTCTTACATGATTCATGGTATGAAACTGGTGTTACATACAAGACAGCACATCCTAGAAAATATAAATAAAGCCATTAGGTGGTGAGGTTTCCCTTGTTTTGATCTTTAGCCTTTGTAAAATGAAGCAATTTTTTTTCTGAAGATGTGCCACAAGACTGGTGAAGTAAGGTTATACTGAGGCTTTAGACTGTTGTTCTTTGGAAACTCTCCATTGTTTTAGAAACAATTATTGTTAAAAATGAAACCTAAGCAGATTAAAATTGCCTTGCACGTAATTTCCTAAGTATATTGATGATGCCAACAAAATAAAAGTAATTTCCTTATTCAGTCAGTGAGCTACATCAGAAAGGGAAAAAATGTAATATTTTTAGTTTATGTATCTACTCCTGAAAAGACCATTAAAAAATGTGAAAAGGCTACCTTTGGTCCATTATTGATTGCTTTAGAAGATTCAACATAGCATCAAAAGAGCAGTTGCAGAGTACAGCATGACTTGCTGTGTAGGCTGTGTACACCTCTGCAGTGCAGGAGGACACTTGCAACCTGGAAGAAAAGGAGCCTCCACAAAGACTGCCCATTTCTAACAGAGATACTCACTTGTACTCAGAGCATAGCCAGCTTCACAAAAAAAACAACATTCCCATTTAGAGCATAAAATGACCTCTTGCATTTAGTGACAAGAAAGACAGATTTCTCTGAAACAAGGATTTTCCATAACCACCTCCTCTACGAATGCTTACACTGTGTTTCAGGGCACTTACTGCTGCCCAGGAAGCTGAAACAGGTGCCTCACTGACCAAGCTCCCTCCAACACAGCCTGCATGCCTTCATAGGAAATATAACCATGATCATAATACTGCCACAGGGTACAGTTACTAACCTACAGGTTGCTCCTCAGCTGGCTGGAAGCACTAGGCTTGTGCCCACTAAGCCGCTGTGTCGCCGTCACCTCCCCAGCACCCAGCTGTCCACTGCTTCGAGATCTCAGCCGAGGACTTTGTAGGTCACGGAGAAACAGCAGGACAGACCTCGTGCTTTCAGATGCTCTTTTACTGAAACTATCAAGGGAACCTAAATCATTACAACCCCTAATGACCACTGGAGCTGATTAAAGGGCATTTTACAAAGGTTCCTCCCTGGGTACACTGAGATCGTGCTTCGCCAAGAGCAACCAGCTTTTCTCCTACCTCTGCTGGCCAAAGGTCAGCACGTTGAAGTGAACAAAGTCCAGTAGAAGCTCATGGTTAAATGGCTAAAGCAACTCCAGCTTATTGCAGGTGCTCCAGAAGTAAAACTGCTGTCACACTCAAAGCTCACAGACATAAACTACTGTAAAATCTGGAAGAGGAGAGAGTGCACTTTGGCATAGAAGACAAATAGCATTTGCCACTGTAACTGAGAAAACAGGAAATAAATAGGCTCGTTGTCTTTGCCTGGGAGTTCATTTCCCTGTTTGCACATCCTAGCACTTGCATGCTCTTCCTGGTTTCTCTGAACGCATGGTGTTCCCAGCCCTGTTTCGTAAAAACGGCCCCACGTCCCACCCCAGGTGCATGAACTTTCACTGTCTGCCAGTGCCCGTTCTCCCCATTCATCACTCGTGGACCTGCTGGCCAGCTGCATTCAAGCAGCACACAGATGGAGAGTGGTCTCAGAGCTCATGAAGCTTTAGGAACACCAAGGCTAACTCAGATTAAATTTGTATATGACTGAGGGAGAGGCAGTTGGAGCTGAGCTTTTCCCCCACTCCGAGAAGCAGTGGCCAAGCAGGGCTGTACAACCTGCAGGTGAGGGCACCTGTGGCCTCCAACAGCCACCCAGCCTGCAGGGAGGGTGTGCAGGGAGGAGCAAGGGAAGAATGCAAAGGGTGGGAGGATGGGAAGAGCTGGGAACACGGGATAGAGCTGGAATTGCTCTGCATTCCTAAAATGATACTGTGGAAAAGAAGACTTAATAAGTTCTGTTATTCATAGATCAGTCAGTTATAATTATATTAAATCCTCCAGTCCTTTTCTGTCAAATTCACACTGAGATAAGTAGGAACTAAGCATGCTCGAGAGCCTTTGAAGATAGGTGCCTAGATATTGGCCTGGGGAGGTCTGACTTTAAATACCCATTGTCTTAAAATAACAACATACAAAAAACCATTTCTTTCAGACACAAACTTTAACCATTATACTGCCCAACTCACAGAAACCTTATCAAAATTATGCAAAAACTACAGTTATATTCTAACCCTAAGTAAAAATCAAATCTATAAGACCATGTTACACTTCCATTTATTTAAGCATATAACATTTTAAAAATTAATCTAGATCCTAAAATGGTCTTTCTGTCTTCGAAACCAGTAAATTTTGGCGTTCTTAAGTATACTACAGATACAGATGTAAAGTTACTGGAATGCCGCAGAAGTAATGAAAGCATCTAAAAGTGTGGCCTGCAGCAGAGAGAGAAAAAAGTGGATCTTTGCACTCATGGAATGGGAGGACATATAAGGAAATCCTGGCTGCTGGTTTTGTGATTTTCAGCTCATTAGTAGAAGCATTGTCTCCAGAGAGAGCTGCTTTCTTTCCTTCCTTCCTTCCCTCCTTCCTTCCCTCCTTCCTTCCCTCCCTCCTTCCTTCCCTCCTTCCTTCCTTCCTCCCTTCCTTCCTCCCTTCCTCCCTTCCTCCCTTCTCTAGAAAGAGGACAATGCACAGAAGGAAAAGTTGGAAGGATAAATTGTTTTTCTCATTTCTTTTTCTATCTTTCAGTTACTCTTTATAACAGTGCTTATTTTTAGGTAATAGTAACCCAGGAGATATATGCAGGAACAGCTGACCCTCTAATAAATCCATCAAGAAGCACCTAGGACAGGTAGAAATTTGAAGAGTTGACAACGCCCTTTAATAAGGATGTATAAGGGAACAATCCCACTAGTTGTCTGCCTGTGGTTTGGAAACCCCTGACAGGTAATGTACTGCACACTACTGTGCATTTATTTCAGCAAAGGGAAAACCCAGTTTATTTATTATCCAATTATGGGGCTCTGTTTCTGATGTTCTTACTCTCAAAAGCAGCAAAAGCACCAAAACAATGTATTGTTTAATATCAAACAACGTTCTTGTTTCTTATCAGAGCAGAGAAGCCAGGGCTTGCTCAACTGCACAACCAGAATGAATGCAACCATGTATTTAGACTGGGCTTATCAAATAAAATAAGGAACAGTGTGAAAGAGGGGAAATTTATAACAGGAGTAAAGGGAACCCATCACTACCTGTCAGGAGTTTCTCTAAGTGCCTGTCAAGCTGGGAGTACATTGTTTTACAAACCCCAGTGTCAGTTCAAAAAGAGGAACTGACAGCTGGAGATGTGGCTTGGGGAAAATGTTGCTGTTGGGAAAATATGTTGCTGTTAGGTGGCAGAGCAGCATGCAAGAGCTCCACCCCACAGGTTGCTGCTGAGAGTCTCACATCTCAGGTGGGTTCTCTGCCCTCTTGGCTGCTTACACAGCAGTTCTTTCTTTTGGTTTGGCCCATAAATTACATTCTGGACATGAAAGTTTAACCGAAACTGTGAGTCCTTCTGAGCACTTTTGGTTCTAATTGTATGTGCTCTCCATGAAAATTGTGTTTTGTTAAAAAAAAAAAAAATCTCAACAACCCATAACATGAGCATATAACCCCCTACTTATCACTTGTCTCTTGAGAAGGAGCTGCAGATACTCCCTTCTGAAGGATAATCACAGGTATTCCTGCAAGGGGAAGGAGGAGGAGATTCCTGGTGGAGTAAAGGCTGGATCACTGCCTTTGCTGCACCTCCATTCAGCCTGTGAGACAGCAGAGGAAGGTACATGTGTCCTTTCCTCTCCCAGCCAGTGAAACCCAATGTCCACTTTGAGCCTTTGAGCAGTTCAGGGCAGTCCCATGCACTCTGCACATCTGCATCATGTGATAGTTCTCCAGGTCATCCTCTGTATTGGTTGGGTGAGCATCCACACTGCATCGATGTTTGCTTTTGGGTCCTCTTCTAGACAGAACCAACCTGTTCTTCCTCAACAAAGCCTGAGACGCACCTCCAGGACAGGCAGAATGGATTAGCCCATGTGGTTGCTTGGGCTGATGCAGCACAGACTCCCAAGAGGGTCCCTGCACGCACAGGTGTCCCTGTGTGACACCGTGCTGTGGCCAAATGCACACCCTCAGTTTCATGACACCTCTCTGCTATGCTTTAGGAGCTGACAGCTAACAAAAAGCATAAGAGAAATTATAATTATGCCCTAGGACTAGGAGGGTCATCACAGATGCTAAAGAAGACACAGGACACGTGTGGATCAGCCAGTTTGCTCCAGAACGGTTAGCAAAGCACCACAGCTTATGATATAAATAATACATTTATATTAATTTAAATTAATAATTTGCTTGTTACCTTCTTGCTTTCCCCATGGCACCACAGCATAGTTAGTAAAGGTAAGAGAAAACTGCCGGTTACAAAAGTTACTCTAAACAAAACCTACTCTGGGCTCAGGTGAGGCAAAACTTTTTTCCTCCTGGATCCTTGGAAGTGAAGTAGATATATGAAATGTAGGCCTACTGCTAAAGGTTATTTCATTTATAAACGTGAAGAAATTTGCATCTAGCATTGCAATGTTCTGAGGAAGGTGCAAACATTAATATACACATCCCCACGCCTGTCTCCCCTATCACGGACATTTGCAGTGCAAGTGGTTTGAAAAACCCTACACAAATGAAAATGGAGCCTTCCCCTGGGAAGAGACAGGCAAGCAGAGGAGGCAGAGACACCTCAGGGCACAGCCTGCCACCAAGAGCATCAAATCACCAAAAAACATGAATGAAATACTGTGCTATTATACCCAGCTTGTACAGAGGGCATCCTGCTGCTAGCAGGTGAATGCAAAAGTCATATTTCACAGATTTCAACAAGCAAGCCATGCTTTAGAGATGAGAGGCTGTGCAAAAGAAACGGGCTGCCTTTAAAAGTCAAGCCAAATGCCTGAAGAAAACCTTCTAAAAAGTAGCTACCAGCACAGATATGTTTATGGGTCAATTCAATCAGCGAGTAACTGGCTCATAGATTTTGAGTGCAAGTAACGATTTAACACCGTGACCCAAGCAAGAAACCGGAACACCCGGAGAAATAATTTTGGCAAGGGTATAGTTAATGAGTCAGAGTGTCCTGTTATCTGATGGCATGTTTTTACAAGTTGGGAGCTATTTTAATTACATATAATAATCTGAGAAACTACAAATGGTTGAATGCTTCCCCCTTGAATGCCAGTCCAGTCAACGCTGGCCATGTTCTTGTGTTGTGTCCCCCTCAGAAAGGTAAAATTTCTGTCTCTCCATTGGACCTGGGTATGGAGCCACTGTGCACATACCTCTGGATGGTCAGGACTGTGAGCTGATCTGCAGCTCTCCTGTCCTTTGCTGCACATTTTCCTTGCTTTTAGGACCAAGGAAGGTGTCCCATCTTCCTGGTATGTGTGTCTGTTCTTTTTCATACGAGCAGCCAGAGGAATAAATGAGAACTAGAGCATGCTTGTGAATTGGAAATAAATCCTGTTTGAAAGCTGACTTGAACAGACTATCAAGATAGGTAACATTTGTTCTGGTGATGGTTTTCTTAAGGAAAAAAAACCAAACAACTTCCAGTCTCTTTACTGAACCCCACGTTACTTAAAAAAAAAAAAATCCAAACATATTTGACCCTATCCATCTCTTACTGACAGAGCTGACAGGAGACTTATACATGCTATAAATTAGCTACATGACTGAGAACTGCTACTCCCAACTATTTTTATAAGCAAAGAGGAAAATCTATTGCACATAAAAATACCACCAGAGTAATAAGCTTATCTGAGGTATCAAAAAGCTGCCCTCACAGCTAAAAATATTTAACATTTATGAAGTAGATTAATTTAAAAAGTAGTAGGTTTGAAGTTTTTTTTTAAATTAGATGAAAGTTAGATGTGGAATGGCCAAACGCCAATTGCTGAGCTATGTGTAATGGCTCCTCTGTTGGGAACTGCTGTCATCTCTAATATCAAAAGTCCAGCTGCATATATTGGAGTATTGAGCATTAACTCTCTTCCAGTCACCTGGATTAAAGAGGAGAAGCAGAACGATGTTGCGCTCATTGACTTGCTTGCAGATCTGTTCGTCAGATCTTTGCAGATGCCTCCCCTTCCACAAACTCACAGATCTTGCATACTAACAGTTTGGAGGACACAAACCAGAGATATTTTCAGTTTTTCACTTTCCTTAAGAAAGATGTACCTGCTGTCTTAACACAGAAACTAGTCTATGAGCTAGAATAACCCTTTTTAAAATTACTTGGACTTCACTCACAAAACTATAACGTTAACTGTAAGTGATTTACATAATTACAACTCTGGAAAACCTGAGTTTAAACAAAACAGCAAACTCTCTAGAACTGGATTAGACAAGCAGAAAAACAAAAGAGAAGACACAGATCCTATCTCCCATAGCCTGGCATGTTAGCACAACTCTATTCCCAAAACACTGTCAAAATTTGACTTCCTAAAACACTGTAAAAATTTGATGTTTTCAAAACAATCTTCCCCACCCCATCCCCCCTTTTCTTTTTTACATTCATCTCCAGTATATTCAAGAACAAAACTAGCAGGCCTCGAAGTTCAGCACCATGATAAACTTAAGTGTGAGTTAATAACTTGCCAAGCAGAGCAATCAAGGACTCTGTACACGAGGACTAGTGAGGTTGCTGGAGAGCACAACATATGCAGGGCTGATGGAGAACTGCACCATGAAGTGCTGTTACAGGGTGCTAACACAGAGCCCGCTCCCTTCGTCAGGTGGGAGGTTAAGAAGGCTGCTCACCTCCATAAGGGAAGAAAGGGAAGAAACTCATGAAAGCATGAGTTTGCCAGGTTTGCCAGAGTTCATCAGAAATTCTAAGATCTGACTAAGAATGATTATTAAGCATGTTTTTTGAGATAATTCTCCCAAAATGTAGCCAGAGGTCTCAGTAGCCTCCCTAGCCCTACAACTTTCCCTGTTTTCATGCTGCCTTGAAGACACTCCCAAGTAATTCAACAATTTCTTTATTGAAACTTCCTTGTTTAAATGCAAATGAAGAGCAGAGCTAAGCATACAGTGTTGAATGAACATACATTGATATGCCTTAACCGGATTTCATTTCCATGCCTTCCCTCCTTCCTTCCGTAGGGGAGATGTGTCATCGTGAATTTTAAAAGAAAGCTATGTATCCTGCTTCTGTTTACAAAAGGCTGCTCACCTTTCTATTTGCTATTTTAAAAACTAACTAAAAAGAAACACATTCTTAGCAAAAAAGTCCTTTATGTGTGCGCAGAAAACAGTCACTTTGAAAAATGCTCTGTTGCAGATGTACATTACTCCAGTTGGTAAGTCATAGTATTTGTATTCAGCATCAGCATTAACTCAGCTATTTATATCTAAACATTCCACAGCAGAAAATAGATTACTACTTAGGGAAAAAAACCTGAACACATAGAATAGCACCATATTAAACAGCTTGTGTGTGACTCAAGTTTTAATCTGACCTGTCTGTAACTGTGGTGGTAGTAGAGAATCACAATGATGTTTTTTCACTCTGGCTGATCAGAAAGAAATTCTTCTTTTCAGCCTTGATGGAGCAACTGCATCGCACAAAATGGACCACGAGGGTCTTCACTGGCTTTAGTCCAGGGTAAAACACCACCAGAGCTTTGTTGGAAGAGGACTGTAGCCTGTTGAGCCTGTAAAAATATGTTTCTGTTGGATGTACCAACCATTCCCCTTATCTCCAGATCACAAAAAGAAGGGAGCATATTGCCTGTAAGCCTCTGGAAATCATTCCCCCTCAGGTGTGCTATATCTGCTGTTTTGGTGTAAAGAAGGTTATCACAGGACACTGAAGCATAAGGCCTTTCAGAAGTAGAAAGATGAAGAAAAGGGAGAAATCAAGAAGACAGGCTTGTTTAAGCCCTTTTGGTTGCTCCTCAGCACTGTTGTCTTGGATTTCCACCCAGATGACCCCATTCTGCTATGAGACGTGGTAAGCATCCAAGACAGGCAGCTCCTCTGACCTCCAGATGGCTGGACATCAGCCATTCTTGCTGCTCCACTCCTCCCCTCACACACTGCTCTCCCTGTTCATTTCTGTGATATTGCTCCTCTCCATGGGATTTTTGCACAGGCTCATCTTGAGACACCAGGTGCCCAGAGCTCCCTCCTGGCCTTCCAGCCTTCCATTTGGCAGAGTCCCCCCCATGACCTCTCCATAGAGAACTCTGGGATCTGTGGTCCTCATTTGGGTAGAAGGGCTTGATTATCTCATGCTCCTACCTATGGTACTGCTTTTGCAGCCACTGTGATTAACAGCATTGAACAGTTTCAAACAATATCCCCCTTGCTGAGGGATTCTCACCTCACTGCTGATGCAGAGCTAAGCTTTGTGCTTCAATACTGATTGAAAGAAAGTTTTAAGTAAAAACAAAGTAGTGGAAATACCTCCAGTAACCTCCCTTGTACCCACCCCCTGCCATCTGTACTGATGGGACCCATCATCAAGCCAAACAAGCTTTCTGTGAAGTAATCTCAGGCACTCTTCCTACATTTTCAAGCAGATGTGGTGCCTAAAGAGACTTGTAGAGGTCCATAGGCACATCCTATACACTTTTAATACTACAGCCCGGGTTTTCCCCTGGAACACCATCCAGAGCCATCCTTGCCATTATGTCTGTTTAATGGTCCAGGCAGGCAAAGCCCTATCAGATACAGCATTTAGTCATAAGCACAGCCTCATGAAGCTCTTTCAGTGTGCAGTATGTAATGGCAACATAGTTCCCAAGGATAATGTTAGCAGGAATAAACATGATGTCAGCTAGAGAAGGGTTTGCAGAATCAAGATTTTTGCTATCAATCCCACCGATTAACACCAACAGACTGAGTAATCCCATTAAATTCAAGCTGAAACTGCATATCCACGAATTTTCTATTGTCAAGTCCTTAGTTTCAGCTTTATTTATAAAGTTGGCTGTCCACACAGAGCTAACTACAGGTGTGGTTTGAGCATTTCTGAGAGCTGTTCAGGTGGAAAATCATCATGTTAGCGTGGCTCCTCTGAGTATTGCTTGGAGAAGCATTAACGAAAATGCCATAAATGAGGTTAGAAAAAGATGTTTGCATGCATTGCAGAATGTTTACATAGCAATTTTCCCTTTAAAGCATCCTCAGTTTTTTAGGTGAAAGTATTCAGTTTGGCAAAGCTTAGCATGATCCCAGCTGACAGTCTGTCCAAGGGCTGCTGCTGGGGCAGCAGCTGCAATTACAGAAACTGCCCAGAGGAAAGAAGATCCAAGCAAGATGTGCATTTTTTTCTGGAGACCATTAAAAAAATATGTCACTGCTGTAGTGCCACAGCATTTGGCTGATAATATTTTTGCAGGAGATAGGAAGGACTGGAATAAAGACTGTTTTCTGCAGCTCTTCAGAAAGGATGAAAAGTCAGTAGTAGAGGCTCCACATCTGCAAAACATGACTTCCTTCACCCAACAACCAAAAGGTTTTGGTTTGAACAATGCATTTTCATTTTTAAGCCAAATATTAATTAGATACAAGAGAGGCAATCTGACAACCTCTCAAACTTGATTCCTTCCAAATACAAATGTTAAATGGCACTGCAGCTTTTGCTCAGTGTCTTTACAGTTTTTCACTCTCATAGCCTGGGAGATGCAGGGAAGAAGGTCAATAAAACCATGAGTCAGGATACTGTATTATGAGAAGTAAGCCTTCATTTAGTAACCTATTAAAAAAATATTTCTGCTAAAATTATTGATTATTATTTCTACTTTTGCTTTCTGGCATGTAAGAAAATACTGTTTGATATTCATGGCTGTTAAATATTGGAAGTAAAGGGAAACACTGTGACCCAGCACTGGGGAGAGGAGGGCAGGGCTGCCATTCATTTGGATAGATATGTTTAATCATCAACTATATACTGCACTCTGATCTGTGCAACATCTGACTTATGATGAAACAGAAGTTCTGAAAGTTATTACTGAAAGCAATAAATTGCTTAAAGAAATATTCTCATTGAAACTAGACATTGCAAAGAAGAAAAAAGATTTAAGCATTCATTTCTCATTGACATCACTGGTAACTGCATATACATATATATATAATTTTGGTCGTTAAAATAATTAAAGTTATTTCATTTTGCAGAAATCATATTTCATGTTCAGCTGAAATGTATGGGTTAACACTTTGTGTTATTTTATCAAAATTGAAAAGCTGGGGTTTCAATGCATCACCAGCACTTATGCTCGGCTGCAAATGTGCAAGGGTAAGTTTGCTTGTCTCCAATCACTGCCCTTTGAGGTCTGCATTTTACCTGATCATTTCATTCACTGCAACAGAAGAGGAAGAGCAGCTTATTGACAAAAAATACACTTCTGCAAAGGTAAATAGTTTCCCTCAGAAAACTCTTACTCTATGAAAGGCAAAAATCCCCCAGCAAAATTCACACATCTGCCTTAAGGAAATAAACTACTTAAATGCTCATGTTTTCAAGTGTTCCCAAAGTAACAAGAAGGAGTTAGTCAGGTCATGTGGGTGTTGTACAAGTGGACAGTCATAGAAAAGATTTTCCAGTATTCAGAAACAAAAGCAGAGAGCTGCATCTTCATAGAAGGAGCAAGACTCCTGCCAGAGACTGCAGAGCTGTTTGCCTTTCGGTCTCAATCCCACAGTGTCTGCAATGGCCTTATCCAGGTGCCATGTGGCTGCTGTGTCAGGGGAAAAAAATAATGATTATGAATCTCTCTGCTCAGGGTTCTTAAACAAAGAGACCCAGCACGCAAACCCCAAATAACCCATCTGATCTAGGTGATTTGGCGTCAACATCTTTGTAATGGGGAATCAAGAAAAGCGATTGCAACATCTCACCCATGATGTGATGGCTGCTACACAAACAAGTACAATAAACAAATGAAAGCTGCTGGAACAACGGTCAAGTGCAGAAGGTAGGTAGCTGTGTGCACAGCCTGGACGCTCCTTGTGGCACCTACCCGGTGACAGCCCTGTCACTCACCTACCGAAAGCAGAGACTGAGGTTACTCCTGCCTCTGCAGGGGCACCCCCCAGCATGAGGGGTCCTGACACATGGGGGCAAGCTAGGACTTTCTGGGGAGGACAGAGTAGAATTTTGCCATGCACTCCTGTAATCCTGGTTGCATGGGTTTTTCTTTGGCAAAGTTTCTTTTTTTTTGCCATCTGAATATTCAGCATCTCTGTTGAGAGTATCACTCCTTTCCAAAGTACCTGAAGAGATTATTCACAATTTAATATATCCCTTTAATGTGGTCATTTATGTTTAAAATATAAATCAGAAATTTGGAGAAGTGTCACTGCGAGATCTTTGTGGGATCCATATTTTATTTTGCACAGGTCTAGTAATAATGTCTGTGTCACAGTGACTGCCTTTAAGGGTGAAGAGAGACTTCTTTTTAACTAGTGACTCTGAAACCAGCCCAGGTTAAGCATTATTCTTGGTCTTTTCCACCTCGTATATCCAGAAAAAGATTTTGCAGACCAGGCTGTCCTTGTGATCCCTGTGCAGCCCTGCTCCTTTCAGCATATGTACACAGGTGTAACCAACTGAAACTTGGTAAATAGCTACGCTGGAAATCAAGCACACAGAATGAATCCCACTCGCTTCATTTTAGCATGTAAAAATAGGTTATTATCTACTGAAACATTTAGGTTGCTCATAATTTACAGATAATTACAATGCCCTTGCTCTGAAACCTATCTTATGATTTTTCTTCCTTGACTCCTTGATTCAGAGACAGAAAGGAGTTGGCTTTGCTCTGAAAGAAGTCCTCCACAGCGCAAACAGGACTCAAACACTGAGCAGATTTTGTTAAAAGTCCTGTTCCTTCCATTTAAGCCACAGAATCTCCCCTTATAGTCACCAGCTAGAACCCTATTTTTGTATGAAAACAGACAACATTGCCATCACTGTCTTTTGCTTCAGAAATTTATTTTTTATAATTCAGTCTCCATGTGCTCTGAGATAGGACTTGATCTCTTTCTTTAATTACTGCAAAAGAAACCTCTACATCAGTCCAATTTACTGTCAAATAATGGAACCACCGTTCCTGGGAGGAAAGGGCAAGAATCACACATTATCTATGACACACATCAAAATCACAGGATTTAATCATAGTCATGCTTTATGTCTACAAATTCACCAACAGACTGAAACTACAGGACAGCCTTTACCAAATATTTTCTTGAATCATATTTCAATCCTTTAAAGCAGATACCCGTAGGTATCCAGTTGCTTTGTCCTCTGGTAATTTTTTCCCTGCACTTTTTTTTAAGAGTTTTAGTACTGCTAAGAACTGAAGCCACACTTAGACTACTTTTAACCACGTAAATGTGTTACCACACTTCAGTACTGCCTAACACCACTGAGCATTTACCAAGCATAAATAGCATGTCATGTGCAAGACCAGTTAGCAAACACATCAAGAAAGTCTCTGTCACATCAGGGAGGACTGAAGCAAGCAGCAAGCACAGCTTGGGCCCAACACTGATAAACTGGAAGCAACAAATGAAAAATAAGTATCTTTCTTGCATTTTGTTTTGCGCACAAGACATATGTAAATAAATCGTGAATACTGAGTACATATCAATCGCTACACTCTTCAGCATTACTTGACAGTTATTTGGGACGTAAAAGATCATTTTTTGGAAGTCATCATATGTATTTGATAAAGCCACATTCAGACCAGTGAAGCACACATGGAGGATGGCTCCTGCATGAACGCATCAGCTTCCATTGTGTGGTAGAAACTTTCATTTACAGAGCAAATTAAAACAATTATTTGCATCTATTCAGCTTCACCTCTCTCAGTGGCATATGCATACTAGGAACTTAAATCCTGGTATTTTTTCTGTGTCTACTGCCTTGGAACATGGAAAAAATCTTGAAAAAGAATTAGTCACTTTGCCTATTTTTGCAATGCTTGTTCAAAAATCAGCAAGTATTTTTCAGCATGAGTCACTACCCCCATCCCTGTTGCAATATTTGGATTACAAATTTTCATTAGAAACTCTGAATCCTGCCCCTGCTCTTCAGTTAGAAGATAAGCAGAAGCCAGCTGTTTTGAGTTTTATTAGAAAACCATGAAGTTTTCACATGCAGCTGTGCCTGAATTTTGTTTGTTTGTTTCAAGATACAACAAAATCAAAACAAGATGCATGGGTTAATCAACCTATGCTTTAGATGACACCACACAGCCAACTACAACTAATGCAAGCAAACAGCAAAATAATAATACAAATTCCTCTTCCGACTTCTAGGGAGTGAACCTTGGCAAACCTTATAACCGAGCGCTGTTGCCTTTCTGCCTCTCAAAGCTAGGAAAACCGAAGTGGAAAACAGTACCTGGGGAGAAGCTGGTGTGCTTCCGTGGGTGCTGTGTGCCACCGTGCTCCCACTGCCTGCCTCCCTGGGCAGCCTAGCACCTCCGCAACCCGCGTGGAGTCAATGTTCTACCAGGCTGTGAGCAGCCCGTCGTCCCACCCTCCCTGCAAACATCCCCTGGGGAAGGCAGCGCTGGGGCCACGGGGGCAGAGCCAGCACCAAAAAGGTTCTCTCTCTTCTAACTGCCCTGTCCTCCACAGGGAAAACAGAGCACACAAAAAAGGGGAAGCCTGCTAAGAGGAGGACGTAGGGAAAGCATGCCATGAAAGAGTGAAAAAAAATGTACATAAATGGTGCTATTAATAGATAATTTGTGGCAGGTAAGTCATGATAACCTTTCTCTGTATTGTTCTAAGGCTCTGTGCAAGCCTAGGCGTGCCTGGCTGAAAGCTGAGAGGGAACACTTAATTTATGGGAGTACATAAATTTCCAAATAAATCTTTGGCATAAGAGAGCAGCCATTCAGAATGACAGCTAAAACTTCAAAATGACAACAAAAAGACTTGAAACCACATAATATGATAATGCAGAGAGCCTAAACACAAAGACAGGGGAAAGAAATGGCTGAGGCAATCTGCGACATTTCACCTTGCAGGTTGAGGCTCTGCTCCTGCATCTCAGTTTCTTAGGAGTAGAGTTAAAACTCTACCCACACTAACCAGAGCTTTCCTATTCCCAGCAAGTTAACAATTACAAGCAGAGAGCAGTTGAAATGGGCTGAAAACTGAGTACAGGGCTGACAAGGTGCTGCTGCTGCTCCCCTAGAAGGAGAGGACAGCTGCTGAGCTTGGGAAGGATTTGGAGGCTGGAATTTGTTGGCTGCTCCCAACCCGGAAGACCTTTTCCAGACACGGTGCACAGATGTGTGTTTATGGAGGAGCAATGGGTAAATCTAGGCAACATTGTGTGTCCTGGTTTTGTGACACTGCCTTGTCTGGCATGGCCTTTCAGTCCTGGTTTGGGGAAGAGTGATTCATTTTGTCTAATCTAGGATCCCTGACTTGAGCAGTATGTATTTTTATGCACGTGTTTAAGGAGAAAATCTACACCTAGCTGCTCTGGCTAGTCAGATTAGCTACTAAAACTTGCCGCGTACTGCACTAAGGAGCATGTCCACATGCTGGGTTTGCTGTTGATCTAGATCTTGTAGAGCATCACACAGGAATGGAGTTGTTCACACTCAGTGACACTGAGCTGAGGGACACCAGCTGAGTCTGGCCAGGTTGGAGAGGCTTTCTCTGCCCACTGGGCACACTGCAGTGTACTCACAGATAGCCAGGGGCACAGTTGCATCCAGCCCACCAGCCAGCACGCACATGCAACAGTTTGTCGATGCAGCACTGGGCTGTGGCTGGACTCGAGCAGGTGTGTCACCAAAAGCAGGAGTGCCTTCCCTGAGCCAGGACTCCTGAGCAGGCTTCCTCAGAGCCCAGGGTCCAGGGCAAGCCCACAGGGGGCAATGCATAGCCAGTCACTGTGGCAATGCAAGCTCTGTGGCTGCAGCCCAGTGCACCCAATGTACACAAGCTTGCTCAGCTCTTCAACATGCCACCATTTGCTGTGAGTGCTTTCAGGTGCGGTGTTCCCTCCTGCCAGTCCGCATTCCCTCCCCTCTTCTTTTGCCTGGAAAAGGAGATGCAGAAGGGGAATCTCTCACAGGTTTGATATTTACAGCCACTATGATGGCAGCCTGTGACTCCCTGGTAGGACAGGCTGTTGGCATAAGCAGAGAAGGCATGTAGACTACCCTACAGCTGCTAGAGACAATCCTGCTGCTGTAGGACAACCTGCAAGACCTGGCAATATCTTTTGCATAAGCCGTATTAATTCCTAGCCATCAACTTATATTCCTTCTACATAAAAATCCCTCACACCTACTTTACAGCATCTGTTCCCAACCTGTGAGGAAGAGTGCTATGATGAGCACACGGGGAGGGAGAGACCCATCTTCTTCTGCCAGCTTCTCAGGCTTGCAACCACATCACTTTAACCTCTTGGTGCCTTGCTGATGCCCCAGGTCTAAGTGGAAATAATAACAACCTGCTTTTCCACAGAGCTGCTTGGAGAGTCAGCTGTGGCTATCACCTCTGAGACCCCCAGGCAGAAAATGGGGTCTTATCTGGAAGAGCTTATCTGCACTTAAGGCCCTGCCTAACCAGCTCCAGGGAGCAGGAACTGCTGGTAGTAGTCTTGCTCCACCTGGTATCAAGAGCTTCTCCCAGAGAGGTGCACCAGGTGGGTGAAAGGTGGAGGTCCAGTCATGCTGTTTCTCTCTCCTGCTTGGATATGCCACTCAAAATCTCTTAGATCTTTCCAACAAAAACTGGGTGGATACAGAGACCATGTTTCTGTGGAAAGGTCTGCTTTTGGCAACTTGGCACTCATCTGGGTCAGATCTGGATTTTATCACTGTCATGTTTCATGTCATGACACTGCCAGTCCACTCTTTTGCAAGGTTAGAAACAGATGCTGCAGAGGTGAGATTTGGAAGTGGAAGAGCAATATGCTGGTACTTGGGTTGTGGAGCCAGCTCAAATTCAGTTCACCTGGCAGCGTAGACAAGGTCATTGCCTGTTATGGCAAGGTTGTACAAACACATACCTTCCATGGTGCTAATACTTCTGTGAAGCATGTCAAGAGAGACAAACTCTAAGAGAGTCAAATTCTGTGTAGTATTGACCCACTGAGGCCAAAGGACTTCAGAGAAACTCAGTTATCAATCATAGCTCCCAGGTAGAGCTACCACAGAAAAATGATGGCTCTACTATGGTACAACTGAACGAATCCTGTTTTCACCCTGTACCAATAGAACAGTGGACAGTTTGATGAGTCCTCTCCCTAAATCTGCCCTTCTAGATAAGGTGATATAATGCAACAAAAACCAAACATTTTTTTCATTGTTACACAAGCAATAAGAAAAAAAACTCAAGTATTTTCCCTACATACCTCTGTACAGCTACCACCCTGTGAAAACTCAGCTTGTGCAACCTTTTCTCTGGTTTTTTGAGATTAACTTCTAAATGACAACCATCCAAAACCAATGAGTTTAACCTTCTTTTGTAAGCACGTGATAGCAGTAGTAATTTTATAGGGTGTTACATCTGAAAGCGAGTTGTGAACATGAGCAACCAGATTAAGTATTGTTGTGAGGCATTTCCCTGAAGTATTGATGTCTTTGGCTCTTCAACAGGCTGGAGTAGGCTGAGATAAGGCAATTTCCCAAAGGTCACGTGGCAAGGCAGTGCTATGCCTGCACTCCGCTCTGCAGGTATCAGTTACCTGTTTTTCTGAAACAAGTGCAGTTGGCTTCCAGCCAACCTGAATTTAGCATGCTTCTCCATATTTTCTGCTGTCAGGGATGAGGTTTTCACAACTGAGGGCTCAGAGAGAGGTAGATGCTTCTCAGGAGGCCAAGTCTGCCCCTGTGTCACCTGGTCCAAAGTTCCCCACACCATACTTTTTGCAGATAACCAGGGGTGGGTTTCTGATTAACACATGGCTGACAGGAGGGACTGTGACCCAGGGAAACTTGGTGTTTCAGTCTTTTCTCAGCACGCAACCTTTGTCACAGAGCACAGGTTTCAAGGGCAACGTAACACTTGTGTATTTACTTACTGCAAATGGAGGAGGTGCTGGCTTGTACAGCACACAGACTGTAGAGTCAAACATTAATTTAGTACAGACACTGTATAACTTCAGACTGGCTCAGGAGCAAGTAAAAGATATGGATATTAAAAGTGAAAAAGCACCTAAAATTCACAAGCTTTTTGGCAAAGCACTTTCAATGAAACATCAGTTACTTACAAAGGGTTAGCAGCCTTAACAACATAGATCAAACAACAAAACTAAAATATGGGGATCAGGTAACAGAAGGGGACATTTCTGTGAATTTGAAGTGGGGCTTAATTTTTTCCCAATTCTCTTTCAACAGGTATGCTTGTATTTCATCCTGCATGGCAACATTTGCTTTGGAAAACAGCACAGACAGATCCAGAGGGGCTGCTGAGGAGGCTTTGAAAACTTTACATTCCCAGTAAAAAACCTCCTGTATCTGAGCACACAGTGCTGTCTGGAATATGTTCAGACCCATCCCTAAGGAGTATGTCGAAACCACCTCCCCAGGAAATACTGGAACAGCACTGATCGCCTCCGATGGGAGCTACGTCCCCTCTGCTGGGGCAGAAGGACTACCAACTGCCTACTGGAAAAGAAGCAGGTGGGAGGGGAAAAATAATCACTGTGAGCTCTGGAAGATTGCTATTGTACAGGACAATGGCAGAGACATGAAGCGTGAATTGAGACGGCTCTTCAGAGTTGCCCAAAGGTGGCACACGTGAGGGCACCTCTCCAGCTGTTGCTTTGGCTTGTTGTCTGGGCTCTTGGAAATTGTACCTGGCCATGCCAGAAGTATAACAGCCACAGCCTCTCTGTACTCACTCTTCCCTTCGGTTCATAACTGAGTATCTTGTGCTGAGATTTCAGAGCAAATTGCCCTTCATCTACTGCAGAATGAGTCCTCAGCACTGGACAGACAAAGTGCTCCTCTGGCTGATAAGAGGAAAGAGATAGCAAGGGAATTATTTACAAACCACCCTGACTAGCTGATCCCAGAGCTGTTTTGCTAATGGTTTCACTGGACAGACTCTCAGTCATTATTATTCCTTTGGAGGGAACAGACCTTGCAAAATACACGTGATATATAAGTAAACTTGCTCACAATTTACAGAGAAACTGAACGTTGACAGAAAAGAATATTTGCAAGCAGATTCTGTAGGCCTGATTTGTTAAATGAATGGCTAGCAAAGAATGGGCAGTGCTGGCAGAAAATCATATAATGCCAGGCTATAAATTCCCTAAAAGAAGAGGTTTTATTCAAAAAACAAACTACCCCATCCCACCTTTCTTGTTCTTTCCCTTACTTGCAGACTTGTTTTCAAAAATAGTATTTCAAAACCTTATCATCCAAAGCTTTTTTGAGAACTGCCTATTTTGACTTTATCTGTGTTTTGTACAACCATACTATACTGGTGATTTAGCAACTTCACACTGCAGACAAATGCTAAAAATGCCTTAATTCTACTTTCTTGGGCTTTAACGTTGGAACTGAATTTAGCCTGTAGACACTTCAGCAATGAGCTAAATCTTAGCACTGTCCTTAGTGCCTTATATTAAATTTGGCCAAACATTTGACATCTAGTTCAATGCCTAACATTTGATGACATGAAACATCTTCATCAGACTCCACAAGGGTAGCTAGCTGCTTTGAGTGAACCTCAGGAGACAAGTAAGGTTTCTATTTTAAAATAATGCTTAAGAAGATAGTACATATGGAGATTCTAAAGCTGAACAGAAAAGCCGGGGCTGAATCAGCCTTTCCAGCAGATACTGCCAAGCAGATAAATGAAATATTTTTTGTTCTTATTTGCTTTGCTGAAAATTTCAGAGGAGATATTGATACTGTGAGGCCAGTTCCTGAGGACTGTACTTAAATATTTGGAAGCTATTATTTACTGCCTAATTATCTCCATGTAGTCAAAAGTTTCAGTACACATGTCTTTTACAGCATGTCCACCTCACCTAAGAGGTAGCAGCATGGCTAAGACATGGCTGGAGCTAGATGGGCAACCACAAAATTGTGAGGAAGATTGAGGATGCTTAGGATGGAGTCAGAGACTTGATAATTGTCTGGAAGGAAGTTAATAGAGAATCACAGAGATTAACAGGCATGGCTCAGGAGTTGTGAACTGCTTACTGGGCAGGTGATACCTGGAAAGGAAGGTGAGGCAGAGCTGGGAGGCATCTTGCATGTAGAAGAGATGAGAGGGAATCTATAATTTCTTAAGTTAAACTAAAAATAGGATGGGGCAAACCAGCTGCTGGTGTGAGGTAAGGTGTTTTGAAGGGACAACTACTGAGACATAATAATGCTTGTGAGAAAGGAGAAAATGTATGATCTACAAGGAGAAAATGAGTGTTGAGTTGGAAAGAGGAAGCAGTAAAACAAAGTTCACAAAAGCTGGCTCTAAAGAAATGTGAATCAATCAGGTAAAATAATAGCATACTGAAAGAACATATCCAAAAGGACAGCTAGTTCCTGGATGAAGGAAGAATTGATGGGTCATCTGCTTTCATCCTAAGCATTTGGCACCACTCTACCAGCTGCTGGAAGTCAACTGGCACAAAGGTGAAAGAAAGTAGTCCACCTAGCGAGGAGAGGAAAAGAGCTGGAGGTGACAGCACAAAAGGGCCTGACTACAGAAAAACAGGCAAGTTAGGTGGTGGAGCTGGTCCAGGGGCATGGGTGAAAGGAGGAGTGGGAACTGAAAGTGTAACGGTTCAGAAAGAAAAACAAAACAACAAACCTTTTTCCTGTTTATGATAAAAATAGCCCCAAGCAGGTTTTCTTACTTATTAAAAATCTTCACATAAAAGCCTAGGAGAACCAGCAATGCCCTCTCTACAGTAGCTACATCACACGTGCAAATAAAATATGTTGCTAAATTTGTTTTTTCTCCTATGTAAGGACAAAAAAGAGATAACATTTGCTCCCATGTGCACAGAACCAGTAATACTTCGTGCATGTAATGGTCCATTGTATAAAAGCTGGAGAACTAACGCAATGTTCTGTACCAGAAAGCTGCAGCATTTACCCAGTGTATCAGTTTCCCAGAGTAGTTTTATGGTATTTCTATTTCTTAGATTTTCCATTAGCATTCAAAGCAGATCTGGTTTTCCATGCAAAGGAATGATTTAAGTGAATATCTGTAATGCCTACTCTGCAAGCATTAATGCATTTTCAGAGACCAGTTGCAAACTGATTTGCAACCCGTCTGTCTTGAAGCTTGCAGCACGGCTAGTGGGAAAATCCTGATTCAAACTCCCAGAACTCTTGTTCTTGCATGTGTTTTAGAATTAAAAAACCTTTCACTGGATTCTGTAAAACTCACGTTGTAACCTTTCATCTTAGGCAGACCCTGCATTTTGAGAGCTGACATACAGAACCCTGCTTGCTAAGGAATTAGGAACTGCTGGATACACGTATTTCTGTGAAAAAGAAGTGCTGTCTATTTTTAAGCACAGGTGCAGCTGTTTGTGGTTGGCTAAGTCTCAGTCCAGCTTACCTGCAGGCTACAATTTGGATTTGAGGCTTGGATTTGATTTATGTTAAAACTGGAATTATGCAGTTTACTCTCATTAACCTTTGCACAAGACAGAGGGACTCTAAGAACCAGCTTGTTCTTGCAAGACCTCTGCTTAGAACAAAACCTCTCTGAGGACAACAGTTTGCATTTGGGTTGAGCTTCATCCATACTAGAGCCAGATATTTGCCTTTGTAGAGACAAAATGGTTCCCTAACCAGTGAGGATTTAAACACTTGCAATGAAAGGATATATTTGATTCAACACAGCTCAATTTATTCTGTGTGGATATTGAAGGGTATTGAAGTTTTGCCTGTGTTGTGAACTCCTCGTTGGGTTATTTTTATGGTACTGCACATCAGTCCTGGATGGCTAGATCTTTTTTGTTTTGTAAACACAGGGGAATATATGTGTGGAAGCTGTTGTTCTAAAATAACATTGAGAGAACTAAACTGATGTTACAGGCCATTGTGAAGAGAGATGACAAACCATATTTTACCGATTACCAACACTCCAAGCCTCACCAGATTATAAGAAAGGTCTTAAAAGATGCCTTAGGAAAGATGGCTTAGACTCTGTCTAAAAGTCACCAAACACTAATAAATAAAACATCAGATTCTGAAACCAAGCAAAGCATTGGCAGTCTGGCAATGTGGAGAAGAGTGAGAACTGTATTGCAAACCTGAAAACAGGATTTTTTCATGATTGATTGTATTCTCCTTTTTCTTTTGCAATTTATCACCTGAATCTAAATCCAAACTTGATTGGTATTTCAGAATAATCCAAAAGTATTGTGTGGTGATAGTATTTCATATTACAGTTACATACTTGTGGGTTTTAAATGCTATTAATGGCTTACACTTGCACAGCCTTTTCCTTGAAGGAATCCTAGTTCACTTGCTCAATTATTTTCACATACTGTTTTTACCTCTTTTGATACACACTCAGCTCTGAAGGAGAACACAGTGTGAAAAATACTTGGTTTCACTAATGTTACTGGGAGCATTTTGAGAGATAGAACGTATTTATCTGATATCACGCGTTAGCCGCCTACTTGTTAAAAATGTAAGGATGACTACGCTTGGGAAACTGAGCATCTTGGCCACTTCTGAGGAGCTTCTTTTTGCTAAAGCACAGCACTGTCTCCACAAGAACAAGCAGCTAGCACCATTCATCCTAGGAAAAGTCAGAAAGCTCTTATCTATTTCATTATTAAAATAAAATAAGGATCTAGATCATGAATAGTGTTTCCATACCCTCACCCACTGATCAGGTAAGAAGTAGGGACACATGACTGCTCACAAGTGAAGAACCATGGAGGGTGAGAACAGATCTGACACAACAAAAAGCAACATCTTTACTTTGTTTGGTTTGGGGACAACCAAGGCTGTGTCTACAAATTTCCTATTTGCCACTTATATTTGCTTCACTAAAAATAGTAAATCACCTCCTGCTAGACACTGAGTCTGTCTGAGCCGGGGTGCGAAGTGCTACTGCAGTGTCTTTTGCAGAGCTACAGCATGCAGCCGGGGAAAGCCTGTCCTACCAGCTGGCACCAACTCCAACCAGCCTCATTCCTGTCTGCAAGCTAACTTCTGGGTTGGGGCACCAGTTCAAGAGCAGGACTTGAGAGCCTGCCACCAGGGTGGATATCCTGTGGTCCTTCCCCTGCCTCAGTATTCACTTCCAGCATAGCTGGCAGGATGCTGGGAGAGCAGCAGGCAGCTGGGGAGCACCTCACCACCCCAGCCAGGCTGAGCTGTAACCCCAGCACATTTAAGGGAAAGGTAAGATGTTTATTCACAGCAGGCTTCTCTCCAGAAGGAAGGCAATGCTGTGTGGTAACAATGTTACTCCTAGATACAAACAAGTGAGGGCAACTCAGCCAGTACAAATAAACAAATGGAAGCACAAAGGGAAGACAAATTGTACCCATTGGATGTGCTGCTATTCTTCATGTGATCATTTGATGCTTAGATGCTATTATGATGGATGCTACAGTTCATTATTGATTAAATCCCAGTTACCAAGCCCATTTCTAGTTCTTGGCTGATGCCACGTTATTGCTAGGGGTTGAATACCATTTCATTTGCTTGCAGTTAAGTAAATCATCAGTGTCAATCAACATTTTCTTACCATGCTAAGCCCACAAAAAATGTGCACCAGGCAGCGTGGTGATGAATATAAGCCCCCGGGATCACACTGTTTGTGAGCCTGAAATTCCAGGCTATGAATCAGTCCGTGGGCTGTGTGGCAGAGCCTGCAGTGAGCCTTTGTAAAAAATGGCACATGGATTAGTACTTGCTGAAACTTCATTTTCATCAACATGTTAGTCCATGTTTTTGGTGTTTGCATCTTGCTGATTACATTATTCGTTAAGGAACAGAAAAGAAACTGGTAGCATCTTTTGGCATGCAGATCTCCCATCCATGATACTGTATCTCTGAGGGAGAGAAATGAAGGAGAGCTGGATTTAAAATCCCAGACTTGTGCCAAGGCTCCTTGAGCCTGATATAGTTTGCGCAGTGATGGACCTCTCTTCCAAACAAAGGTCCCTCCATCCCTGTGCTATTCGTGATGCTGCTGGTTATCAGGACCTCTGCTAAATTCTGGGCTTCTGTAGCCGCTGGAGCTGCTAGTGGGCATTCGGAGGGAATTTATTTTTAGTAAGCACATAGTCTAACATGTCCCATGCCCTAGGCTAGCATGCCTTGGGTGCCTTACAGGGCAAGCCAACACATGTTTGTTTAGTCCTGGAGGCTCTGTTCCACACTGTAACTGGAAATGGAGGCGAGGGAGTTATATTGCCTTAATTGTGCTAAAATGGCTCACTTACCATCTGTAGGCCCATATGAAGTGCTATATGCAAAGAAGGAAAGAAGATAAATTACATTCCGGAAAAGGTGAACAGAATTTTGCATGGCCTTGTTAAAAACATGTATCCCTGGGAAATGGATTTCTAGAAATCAAATTTTCTACTGATTTTATTCCAGATGAGTGAAGAAGGACTGTGGTAGTTGCTCAAAAAGAAGTTTCACTCCTTTCATATTACCGGCAACATTCTTTTAGACATCTGTGCCTCCAAGGTCTTTTTTGCTTTGTGACTAAGACACAGAAGCAATATACAAGTTAAATGCCCACGTTTCTAGCCTGAAAAAAAAACAATACAATGTTCAGTCATCCAAATTAACATATCAGTTAGAATCCACCAAGTTGTCTGGGGTATCAGGATATGATTTGAAACAACTTCTTTTTACCTAATGAGCCTGCATTCTTTGTTAAAACAAGTCAGCATAATTCCACTACAGTCAAGGCAGGGCTTTAAGCAATGTGACTAATATCAGGAATAAGTTGCTTTATCCCCTCTGAGACAAAACCTGAAAATGCTATAGCGGTTAATAAAACTTTCAAAATTCAGATGCCATTTATAAAACTTTTTATAAAACCCTGTATCCCAGGTAGTGCAAATATGCACAGATCAAAAATAAAAGTCCCTATGGAAACATGCTCTAACTCCCTGCAGCCCCAGAAAGGAAACTCACAGCTTATGATGTCATGTGCACACATTTGACACAACTCTCATGCTTCTGTGCATGTATGTGTGCAAAAAATATGCAGCATCACTTTTGTTGCTTTTAAAAAGTATTTAAAAATAAATTTTAAATTTTTTTCCATTAAAAAGATTTCTTTAAATTTTACAGAAATCTAAATTTTTAACTTTAAAATTTAATGTTCTTTAAATCTTAAATAATGTAAACTTTTTCCTAAGCCATAGGAATATCAGAGCAATTTTTTTCCGATTTCATAACATATACTGCTTGTACTGTGCCACATTGGCACTCAAACCTACAAAACAGAGTATGTCGGAATCAGCTGGCCACAGCCTCCCCTCCTCCCAGCTTCAGAATTTAAGGCAATGGAATTACACTGATGTAACACACTTTAACAAAGTGCTCATCATTGCTGCAGTATAAAAGAGAGGGCTGAATAATGCTTTTTTTTTCTGGTGGTCTGAAGATAAGCAAGACAATTTAAACTACTGAGTATAATGTTTCCTGCTATATGTTTTCAAGCACAAGGGCAATACAAGTTTTGTTGTATTGCTGTGAGGGGTATTTTACTTAGAGGATAAAGGAACAACTCGGAGTAATTTATTAATGCAGAAACTTTGCAAAAATTATTTTGGTTTCATAAAAGACAGCACAGAGCTCAATTCTGAGTCTTCCCATGCACAGAGAGGGGCAAAAGGGTGTAGGGGACACAGAGAAGAAGGTGTTTTCAGCTAGGTCAATCCTGTCAGGCTAGTTTAACAGGGTTAAAAAACCTTCCTAGCTTAAGTAACTGGGAGCACTACAGCACATATAGGCAGCACGGCTTCAAAGAGCTTAGCCTGCATCTTACTGGATCCCCAGTCAACATATACCATCATGCAATGCTCTTGCCACTGAGCCCTACTGTCTTCCTCTGTGGCTGGTACCTACAGCTATGGCATAGTTGAGGGAGCAACCTACTTCCCCACAGGTGCTCTGGTACCTGAATGCCTGCAAAAATGGCCGCAATTATCACACACTTTGGCAAAGAGTTCCACAGATCTAGTATTTGTTGCATGAAGAAATACCTCCTTTTGTTCTGAAAATGGCTCCTACAGCTTTGTCTAAACATCACTGCCTCTTGCATTGGAAGAGTCAGTGAGCAGCTCACCACCACTCACCATCTCCACATCATCCAGGATTTTACAGACCTGAATCAAAGAGCCCCTCATGGTGGTCTCTTTGCCTGAGCCTACTCAGCCAGAAGCTGAGTGTATGTTTTGCCTGCTCAATTCCAAGGAATTAGGGAATTGACTAAAATGTCCATGTTGCCCAGGCTTCCTGCACATCCTCGCTGCAAAACTTTACCCCACACCCATGGGCTGGACATTGAATGTAGAGGGTAACACTCATGCAAAGCTTGGTGTGGGCTGATGAGCCCAAGTATTTAATTGCCCGTGTGTGAGCACTGAATTCCCACAATTGCTCTTGTCTTGGTACTCAGCAAAGTACCAAAGATTTTGCTTTACTTGGTGTACTAAACTTGGGCTATTAAAGCTAGGAACCCCTCACTATTTAGATGGACTCATTAGCTTTTAATTATACTACCTGACATCATATCTCCCTCCCATCACATCATTCTGCCACATTTTCACTTGGCCCATGGCTTTCTTTCAGTTAGCTGTAAGACTCAGCCAGAAAGTGCACTTTTTAATGATATGAACATCATCAACACTGTGAGCAATCCTATATTTACAGCTTTCTGCAAATGTCTACATGTGGTGCTACTGAGATAAATAACACAACTGACTGAACTCTGTGAGCTTTTCAGCTGCTGTCTGAAAGCCAAAAGTTCAGGATGAGCTCAGACAGTGAACGTTTTTTAAGGCTGGCTTCCTAAGGAACAACTTCTAATACTTCATGTTTTTGCTATTTTAACTTCTCTCAGTAAGTGGTCTGTAACAGAAATTCTGCCTGATCACGCAGGTCTTGTTCAGGCAACATATTTTCAATTGATTTTACATCCATTCATCAAAATTATTTGCTTTAAAAACCAATTTTATATTTAGCTAGAACATGACCAAATATGTTTACGAGGTACCCTGCATTTGCACATGTACCATAAAGCTACCTGGCTTTACTCACAT
Organism: Coracias cyanogaster; assembly: GCA_033124195.1. Taxonomy (NCBI): domain Eukaryota; kingdom Metazoa; phylum Chordata; class Aves; order Coraciiformes; family Coraciidae; genus Coracias; species Coracias cyanogaster. The sequence continues at coordinate 18,001 of JAVSBS010007779.1, read as the reverse complement.
ACTGGGACAGCTCATCATAACCACAACTGTAAAAAACAGCCTGGTCAGCTGTATTCCTCACAGGTCTGCATGTGCTAAGGCATCCTGAGAGTGTGTCAAGCCTGCTCACTACACAGACCTTCCAGGCCTCTGGTCCTTTGCTGAGGCAGGGCCACCTGGCTCTACCACTGGCATCCTAAAGAGGAGCAGCTAGAGCCAGGAATGAATACATGGAGAATGTGAGGACCAATGTATTAAATACCTTAGATTAATTGGCAATCAGTTAAAGCTAATGTCTATTACATATTTCTATGTAATGACTATTTACATCTGAAAATTGTAGATGCTGAGGGCTCACCTCAGTTTTGAAGTTAAAGAAAAGATCCTGATATTATTTCTATTTACTTTTTTATTTCTACTTTTGACACGTTCCAAAGCAAATCTAAGATGAGAACATAGGCCCAAGATAACTCCACAGTAGTGCTCTCAACAGGGCTCACTTGGTCAGCATCACTCCTATTGGCACAGGCGTTTTGAAAACTTCACAAGGACAGACACAGCAGAAGAAAGTATTACTGATGGAAAAGTACAACCAAGCGATACCCCTGCTAGCTACCACTCATAGTCTTTCCCTCCAGTCTCAGCCAATCACAATATTGCTGGCATTTCCCCCAGAGACCTGCCTGAAGGGCAGTGCTAAATGTTCCAGGTAGCCCCACAGGATCCTTACTGAGAGAGACTGGTGGAAAAACAGCCTGGACCCAAGAATCACTTACGTGTGCTCATGGGTGGGCTTTGCACAGCTGTGGCCCTGGTTCTGCAGCAAAGCTAATCTCAAGTTAATAATTACATGTTTAGCATATTATGCAAGCATTCACTCCTGCTTTTTCACCAGTGTCCATTCTTCCGCTTTGTGATAGCCACTCCTTTTCTCATTTGATTTCATGCATCGCAGGAGCATGGGTCTCATGGGCACCAGCGCTCCCTCCCCAGCCTCGCCTGCCCCGCAGCAGTGACCCTGTGCTTCCTGGGTTAGGACTAGAGCAGTCTTTCTTCTGGATTCAAATTACTAAGATCAAAAGTTCAGCAGGTTCAATCCTTGCTTGGTCTGTTAATGTATTTATTTCCCTCGTGACCTGCCAAGACTTCTGCAGTCCTACAAGGAGATCCTTGGCTCTCTTCAGAGCTGGACTGACTTGTGCAAGCACAAAATGAGAGGTTGCTTTGGAGGGAGAGCAGAGATCAGGGGGGCCAGCTGAAGGAGCACGAAACAATGTTTGGAGCTGGTAACTTTTGGAGCCAGCAAGTTACCGTTAAAGAATGCTGCCCACTTATGTAGAAAAACTGGGTGCCAGCCGCTCACCGAACCTGTAATTCAAGTTCTGCAGCATGCAGAAAAGGGCTCCTAGAGTTAGCTCGCTCAATCTGGTGGTGAGACACCTCTGATGTCTGAAACGGGTTTGCCTTGGGGTTGTTAAATACCTGCTCCATGTGATTGTGCTAATTAAAAGTTTTTTGTCAAACAAATCCCTGTTTGTGAAGGTATAAAAGCTAAGAGGATTAGATGTTAGTTAAACTAGACATAACTGAGAAACAAAGTTGTTGCTGTTCATTCTTAAAAATGCTAGCCTAGCACATGCGGGTGAAAGAAGTGGATAACAAAATTAATCTGTGAAACAAAATCTCAGATGACAGTTAAACCAGGTATATTCCACAGAAAAAAGTGTCTCCATTTAATTCAATAGTGCCACATAACAGGAAAAGACTTTGTTCTACGTACAGAAGGCAAAGCCAGCTTTAATTAAAATCGTTTGATCTCCAGTATTCTTCTTGCAAAGGAAATGTAGGTATTTTCTCTTATTCTGTAGGTTTATTACTGTAGCATACTGACTATACAGGTATATGCAAGTAGTGCCAAACGCTGGCTAAGGACAACGTAACTCCAAACTTTCCTCAGAAGTATTGTCTGCAGCTAAGCTAATAAAGCAGCCCAGTCTCATTCCTGTTGTACTGACCAGCTAGGAAGTCAGTGGTTCTCAATGACTTTCCACCCTGTCCTACCAGAGAGCATCTCAGTTATAAAGAATTGTCTTCTTTTGCATTTCCATGGGAATCAGAAGTCAACTGTTTTCTTCCCCCTACAAGGAACTGCTTGCAAATAGCATCCCCAGTAAGGATAGATTAGGGAAAATGGAATTTAAATCCACAGCATGCTTGTGCTAAACAAATATTTCCTCCCTACCAAAAAACCCACTAAAAATTGCCCATTAGAGCCTCCAGACACCCCCCTGCCCTCTAAGTCCCCTGCTCCAAGGCACAAAAGTTCCCTAGCTGGTGCCAGCCTCAAAGCCGCCCCTGCCCACAGCAATGCCGGCATTGATCCCCCGTGCACCAAAGAGGGTGGCA
>JAVSBS010007779.1:0-14485 GCA_033124195.1 Coracias cyanogaster | reverse complement strand
GAAATACTTTCCTTGGAATTTTTATTTTTACATAGATAATATTGTTTTGCAAACCTGACCCAAGTTTACAAATAGTTTTATATTTACAAAATCTTTGCTTCTTGCTAAGTGTGCTGTTTATGCATTCCCCCCAGCTGGAATCCTGATGAGCTTGCATATTGTAAGAAAATAAAAGTACAGGTATGGATTTCTATGCTGATGTTTCATCACATCTGTGGGCTGATGCTGGCTGTATGTATGAAATACAAATTTATTATATACAGATCTTGCCGATCTAGTAGAAGAATTAAATAACACATCTCCTGGCCCTTTTACAGAAAGATGATTCAAGCAGTCCGTAGGTTCTTAGGCTGCTGCACAGGATCACAGCCTGATCACACATGTATGATGGCATAAATAGATGAAGAATAGCAACTGCATTTTCAGTCCCACACACATTTCATCATATTTTTTTATATCACAGAAAAACTACACACAATGCTTGGCTAAGACAGACAAACATAGAGCACAAGAAAATCAAGATATTGGTTTCTCTGTGTATCTCAGGAAAAAATAATAGCTGGGGTTTCTTTTCCCTTCTTTTGTTTTCTTCTTTTAAGGCAATAAATCTGAGAAAACAGCAGACAAATGGTGAAAGCCATTAGTTGCCATGGGATTACAAAAGGTAAGTCCTTGCACAAGTGCAGGTGGGGTTAGCCTAGAGTGGGAGACAGCTGACCTACTCTAAAATGCTCCTGTCTGGCTTCCCGGCTGAGCTGCGGTTGGCTCCAGCACATGCCATGACCTTGCCTTTTTCAAGAGCTGGAAGACTATTGCCCTTGACTTGAACAGAGGCAGGATCAAGCCCTACCCAAGAACGTTTCATACACTACGTGTCATATGTGCATGCCAGCATTATGCAACAGGGTGAAAAATGAAAATCTGTCAGGCACAGAACTGGTGCACTCAAGGACATGCTGTTATTTGTTTTGCAGCCTTGCCACTCTAACAGGGATTAACAATGTGCCATTGATAGCTGCCATGATAAAGTCAACCAAAATGCCTCATTTTTTTATCTTTCAGAACATGTTCTAAACTTTTGAGGGAAATGGATTGCTTGGCCCCAATATTTTTTTTTTTTTAAAAACTGAGGAAGCATTTACTTTTCCCAGCCTTCTCTCTCTACTTACCCCCTCCTTTGTCCCCCAGCTAACACAGCAGCAAACTGAATTCACCTCCCAATTACTTTATTATTTATTTTTCCAACCAAGTTGGTAGCTATTGTAAGTCGCCAACCTTTGCTTTCTGGAAATTCTTTGCTGTATTACTGCATAGCAGAGTGGTGTGACAAGGATAAAGAGATTACAAGTAATTTCATATAACTCATTCTTCTGTCAAAATCTGCAGAGGGCTTTTACTGGTAACTCCAAGTGTTGCTGAAATTCTTCATTAAAAACTTTCAATATACAGGCAGGAAATCTCTCAGCTCTAAAGCACAGAGTAAGCAAAACAGAGGCAGTGAAGGAATATTAAATGAAAGTTTGAACAGAGAGAGAATATAAAGGAAAAAAAAGCTGCTCAAGCACAGCAACAATAATGCATGTTATCTCCAAGGGGGCTGACACTAATTCAGCTTTGAAAGCCAGAAAACCATGTGCTGGTTTTCACCTGTTTCAAGTAATTAGGCATAACCAGTGTAGACACAGTCTCTCCTTGCACCATTAGACAACCAAGGCGGCTGTGAGCTGCTGCTAGATGATCACTACTGCAAGCTACCTTGGCTCACACCAAATTCTGGCTGTTTTCCCTGTGTTTTGTACCAGCACACCGCACATACAGCCTATACAGGCAAAATCTGGCCAACAGATGATGAGCTTTTCCTGGTAAGGTGGTCAGGTATGACCCCTAGTTTTGCTGGAGTGGGGAAGCACAGGGAGAAGAAGGAATTAAATATGATCTGGCCAACAGAACTGGGCCAGCCAATGCCAGTTTTGAAGATTAAAAGAGGGCAGCTTGCATTGTCTTTGATTGTCCTATTAAATGAACAGAAGAATGAGCAGACATGAAATGATAATGACAGTTCTGCACTTTTTGAAAAGTTACCATCAGGTGTTATAAAGGTATTGCCATGCATTGCAGGTCCTCCTCAAAACTGGTGACCTTGCACAAGAACAGAGAAAGTACCGATGAGCATGGGTGCAGGTGCATGAGAGGGAACATACTGCTACATAAGAAGCAAAAGAAGAGTTTAAATGCTGTCTGCTATTCGAGAGGTGCAAACTCTCCTTTTGCTTCTCAGGGGCGGTCCTTGTCTCTGTTTGTGAGACATTCGTTTTCATAAGCATGTTCACAACTTGGGCTTGCTCAATGAAGGCTGCAGCGTGATGTGTTGTGTTTCAGCCCACTCAGGACAGGTTTCATCCTTCAGCCACTTGCTATGGGTGAGGGAGGTTGCTCTGTGTGCTTTATTTTTTACTCTGGATTTCAAGCTGGTTGACCAGGGGCTGCCTTTCCCTCTGGTGTCTGTGATACCCTCAGTGCAATGGGCATCTTTCATTTGTCTGCTTCTGCTCTAGAACAATATATTAGAAGGACCAAATCTTTGCCAGTTCACGCTGGCTGGGACATTTAATGCGTTCAAGCTCTGATCCTGCACCTTTCAAGTCACAGAAGTTTTTGGGATGGCTCATGGGGGAGGGAAGCAGCCCCCTTGTACAGCTGTACCTCAGCCCTAGCCTGTCTGAAGGCAAAGTGCAAAGCAGCGAGACAGCACTGTGCAGTGGGCATCTCTGAGTCCACAGTCCCATCATCTCAGTCTCCTACCAATCTCCTGTTCCTCACCTGAAAACAGCTTAGCTTTAGGTAACTATCACTTACAATTACCATCCACCATGAAAAGAAGAGCCAAACACTTGAGCAGCATGGGGTGGACTGCTACATTTGACTCCAGCTTTTTACAAACCACTTTTATTAAACAGATCTCTAGAAGAGGTGGAATGTAGTCAGAGCCGTGCTGGATGTAATCACTAAGTGAGGAAATGTCTAACACTAGGAAACATAGCAGAGGTAATATCACAGTCCTCAGCACCCTCCTCACTATTTGTCTTCCACATCTTCCTTCTTTATCCTCCTATCTTTTCTTATCATGCTAAGAACACCAGCCTCATTTCTCTTTTCCACAGGCTGTTTTTCCAGCTGCAACAGTGTCAGTGAAAAAGGCTAACCCTGCAAGATACTGCTCACCTGTCCTGCTGGGCCAGGCTCACCAGATCTCCAGCCTACCAGCAGGGACACGTGTGGGATTATTGCATCCAGAACCATCCTGAAGCCAACCCCTAAGCCAGCGCAATTCAGAGCATAGGTGACTCCCACGCATGAGAAGCTAGTTTTTGCTCCTACCTCTTGTATCCCATGAATGTGCAGGTATGTGTATAACATACAGAAATGGGCCATGGAACAGAAATTACATCCCAGGATTCTCCCTTCCCAGTCCAAAACCTAATCAGCTGTTGGTGGCAAGGATGCCTCTTCTTGCAGGTTCTCCTCCTGGCCCCACAGCTCCCTGGCTATGGAGTGGCAGTGGGCTGGCATATCCCCACCCCAGCGACTTGCCTCTGGGCGTGCATCCCTACACAGGCTCTCTGGTCCAGAAGGAACAGAAGAATTGCAGTGCTTTCCCTGGGTACCCTCCAACTTGGCAGGTGATACTGCTGCCCTCACCCCCATGTTTCACTAGGTGAAGGTGACAGCCTGGGTCTGGATGGATGCTGCAGATCCATGCACGGGAGACCAAGCACTGCAATGTTCTGCTCCCCCTGAGAAGTGCCAGAGCTCCCCTGGAGCACCTGATATTTAGAAGTTGGGTGCTGCAGTTTGGATCCTGCACTGCTCCCACAGACAACGGATGTGACGTGGCACCAGATGCACTGCAAGAAAGAGGATCTCGTAGCTAAGGCAGGTAAACAGGCTCTTGATTACTGTTTTCTGTCCTTGCTCTGCACATGGATCCTGTGTATCACTGGCTAAGGCATTTAAACCAAGCTTTGTCCAGGTGGTCACTGACTGCATGTCCCTTATTTTTGGGTGGGAACATTTTCTGGCCTGCAGTTGGCTTGCAGAAGCAAAGAGCACTTAGTGCTGCAAGTGAACTTGCTGGGAAATGCACTTTGAAAATGTGGATCTTAAGCAAAACTAAGTTTTCTGGAAAATAGAGTCATAAGGCAAGCAGTGCGACTGACTCATGCTGTTAGATGAAGTGCAAAAACCAAAAAGATAGAGGCGATTTATTTTACCCCAAGGCAAACATTTAATTTCTGGATTGTATGCCCCATTTTTATTCCTAAATTTGGTCAAATTTTTAGATGTCATTATAAAGAAAAAATACACGGTTGCATGATTTTGAAAATGTGGAAATAATGCTTCAACTTACTTGCACGTGCGTATTACTGACCACTGAAAATAACCTCTTAGTTTGACATAAATCTATACCTAGAGCTTGTTAACCCTAAGGTACATTTTTCAGTGAAGACGACCTTTAACTCAAAAAGTTCACTGTGCCTGACCCTGGCATCCTAAACTGTACAGTCAGAACTACGGTAAACTTCTTAATTTATATTCTGTGTCTCTATTTTTTTAGTAAATAAATACCATATAGTTGTTGTGCAGATTATCTCATTACTGTCTGTAAGTTTTTTAATGCTATAGAGATGAACACCATTAAAAAGCCAAACAGTAATAAATCTCTCTCTTCAGAGCAAAGCAGTGCAACAGCATACATAAACCATTTACATCCTGAACAGCAATAAAAAAAAAAAATTCAAACAGATTTCTCACTGACCACCCTCCTTTTCAGACATGGTATATGGCAAGAACCCTACAGTACTTAATGTGTCAAAAAACCAGGATCATACTATAACAATGCATACCAGAAGGCAAATTAGGATTGTGCAGACTATCAATCTGGCACTATCTGAATTACACACTTCATATTTTTTTCTGAATAGGATATATCTGTGCACTGTTTCCTAAGCTTGTATGTGGTTTTTTTGGATGCAAACTGAAACCCAACCCAAAATTCCATCATGTGGCATCCTACTGATGTGTGTGTCACCCTGAGGGGTAGCACATGAGATTTACCACATGGACTTCTGTCCATGAAGTAACTGAGTAAATCTCAGCAGCAGGGCAGCAGCCCAGCCTGGCATTTGCTGGCAGCAACAGCAAAAGAGGGAAGAGGCAGGAGCGAGGGGCTCCTTCCAGCTTCCCAAGGGAAAGATCATGCTGCGAAAAGCCCCAGATTCACACCCCCAAGCACTCCAGCTAGGGTTCCGTACAGTGTCCTTGGATGAGCTGCCCCATATCCCCCTCCTGCCATTGTCCAACAGCAGTCCCCTGGGCTCACACCATTACCTCCTGCTGGTTGTTACATCTCACTGCAAGTCCCTCTGCCTGGTTGGCTCCATTTGCAGGCCCCCCGTGTTAGACACTGCTCCTAAATGTGCTGTCTTCCTGCCCAGCCACCAGTTCTCAGTCCCTTCTGTTTGAGTTATCTCCTCAAATCCCCCTTTCCATTGGCCTTCTGACTCCCCATCAGCTTTTCCAGGCAGACAGTTGTGCTGCTTCTCTCTTCTCTTCTCCTGTTCCTAGACCCAACCTGCTCTTCACAGACAGAAGCCTCAGTACCTGTTTCTTTGCTTTCCTGCAAAATCAGTTATTTGTATATTTTACCCTTGCCTGGCTTGTTCAGCACCCTGTTGCACATATACATACAATAGCATGCATGAACTCAGAAGAAACCTTTATTTAATAGTGATTGACATTTGCAAGAGCTTTAAGAATGCAATGATTTTGGCACTGGTTACTTTCCAGGTAAGGATTAACAAACAAATGAGTTAACAACCAACTGATTCTCTTTGTTTAAAGCCGGTCACCTTTCAAAATGGAGGCAGCTTTCAGATTTTTTTGCAAAAATATCATGCTGTGATTTGGAAATAGGGAAGGGCAGCAAGGATTGCAACATGAAACAGTTAAGATTAAACGAAGAGGAAATGTGATAGAAATGTTTTGGATCTATAGAAGGAGCAATAAAATGCTCTTCTTCTCCCAAAATTCATGTTACAGTGCTTGTTTTAGGAGACACAGAAGCAGTGTCCCCTCGTCAGAGGTAAGGCAGAAGCTAAGCCCTTCCTGCATGTTGGCGTCATAGCTGGAACCCAGATTTGAGCAATGTAGAAACCCAGTGAAAATGAAAGCCTGGTTCCTTCATTTTGCATGTCATTCAGAGCTCCTGACATTGGTGAGGACAGGGTTCATCCCTTCTGCTCTCCCATGGAACCAACATCTGTACATCCAGCTACTGGTTTGTGTATCCCCTGGTGCTCCACAGACCCCTTGCTCAGCAACCTCTCACTTTGCATTCTTGCAAACATGCATCCTGCTCCAGGATGCCCAGCCGTGGACCCAAACTCACTGATGGACACAGGCAGAGCAAGCAGAGAGTGTGAAGGTCCCAGAAACTGGCACCCATGTCAGAAGGTGAAGGCAGACATCATAGGATGGGGAAGCAGTGAGTCAGCGGTAGGAGCTGCCTGCTGACTGCCGTATCTCACTCTGTGGACAGAGTCCAGCCACCAAGGAGTTTTGATCCTGTGGTTTTAGTCAAGTTTTGCTTTGAATTCAGAACTCAGAAAGACTTGCACAACAATGACTAGCAAGCTTATCTAATCCTCTTTGCGCTGTCCTTAGCTGTGGAAAGGGTTTGTCCAACCCATTTGTGGGTGTTTCTAGGGCAGGACTACATGCATGGGGACAGATAGCCTCATATCTGCCCTGTGGCAGCATGATTACAGCTCCCCAACTGCAGCAGGATGCTTTCTGATTACTTTGGAGTACAAGAAAAAAAGAGCATACAGTTGTCTACATATTAAAAACATGAAGGTGTGTCCAAAGATACTATAGATTTACACTCCAGCTTACAACTCCTCTGTGCAGTCTGTGCCTTGGGTACCTGCAGCACTGGTCCATGGTCTTTAACTGATTTTCACTATTATTTGCTTTATGGCAAATCTAACCTTCCAAGCTTACAGATACACGGTATTTTTCATAAAACTATGTTTATTACACTTCCCATGGGCAAGTAGATTGCACCATCAACAGATTTGCTTTCATTTTCTTTGGAGACTGGGTCTTTCTTCACAACTTATTTATTTAAAAAACCCCTGTTGTGTCTATTGGAAAATATAAAGGTGGAGAGATGCTTCATGCTAGAAGTAGGTGCCTCTCTATCACCTCTTGTATATACGCAATATGTTCGTTAACAGCCTGTCTCCTATGGCACTCCTCAAGAGTGCATTTCTAGTGTTTCACAAGAGAAGAGGAAAAAAAAAATTCCTATCTATTGGTGGGGAAACTATAGCACAGTGAGGGAAAATGACCCTGTCAAGATCATCCCTCTAAAACAAAGATGGTAACTAAACACTGAGAGCCGACTGACAGTGCTTTGGGAATTAAGAATCCAGCACTGAGACTGATTTGTGTTGATACCTGCTGTGTATGTACAGAGAAGCCTACATCTGTTTAGAAGAAACAAAGTATTCCCCAAACAGCTGCTAAGTTAAACTTATCAAAGCCTTGTTCTCTGCACCTATAGAGGTACAGAGCACTTCTACTGGCTTCACTGAAGTCAGTGATCACCAGTACCAGTGTCAAGGAAAGGTTACTGATTTGCACAAGAAGTACAATAACATACAAATTATAAATGTTGATATATTTATATAAATTTTCTTTTCCTTTCTCTCTCTCTCTTTTTTTTTTTTAAACGATCTGGTTCAGATTTCAGCCTTCTTAGCAAAGCCACACGCTGAGGCTGGTGAAAGAGGCTCAAGCTTCCACTGTGTTGCTTTACTGATGGAATGGACACAATGACATTGCCAACAGCCTGCTCACAGCAACCTCACATCCCAGGAGCTATCAGGATCCCAGGTAACACACCTCTCAAATCACTGCCATGTTGTAATTCTGCCTCACTTCCCACTACCTAGCACCAAAAACCCATCTTTGGGAGATGACAGGACTCAAAAAGCCACAGTTAAGACTCCAGACAATGCTGTAGCTAGAGGAAAAAAAGCCCTGGAACTGCTCTGTGAACAAATGAGGTGTTTGCCCTGGGCTTTTCCCATTATGGTGAGAAAGCCAACAGCCAAGGCTACCAGTGCCCCCAGTTCAGCAATACCTAACTGCACTTATTCAGGGCTTCTGGCAGTTCATTCCACATCCCTCAGAGCTGTAGGGTCCCATACAGTGTCCCATATATCAACCAGATAGTGAGCAGATAAACTTTCCTAAGGCAGGTGGCCATGGGAATGAACAGGAATTTGCACAGGAATTTTCTTACACTCATAAGGTCAGCAGACAGTAAAAACTAAAATTGTTTGCCAGTCTATCCTGCTGCTTACCAGGAATGTAAGCTTGCAGATGAATATGTGCAGAAAACCAGAATTATTGGGAAAAATTAAAATTGAATGTAGGGAGACATGGTCTCTGATCTCAGCACCTCACATAAGGACCTGCAAACACCAGTGGTAAAACACAAGTCAGAGAAAATACCTTCCAATATCAGGAGGGGCTGCAGGCTGGCATGTTACAAGGCAACAAAGAGCAGAGCAGACACAGACATGTTCAGGAGATGCTGCCCGTCTTGGACTGCATTCCCACTGATCACACGCCACAGGAGGCAGAGCGCCCTCCTGGTGTACCAGACACCCCTTGCCACCCCTGTGTTGCTTGGAAAGATTTATTCTGACCAGTACAGTCTGACCTGTGACTCACACAGGTAAGATGAGACTTGAGACTTCAGTATGTACAAGAAGCACGTAGAAGCCTTTTTGTTTATTATTACTCAATGCAATTAGCTTCTATGAAAATATTTTTTTTTCTTCCCTGCAGGACAACTATGGCCTGTTTGGATTGCGTCCAGGTCAAATCTTGCTCCTGGGCCCTGGGGTTGTGCAGCACTGCTGGGTATGTCTGCAGCTACCCTGGGCCTCATGAGCAGACAACCTTGTCAGCAGCATCTCCTAGCCCTGTTTACTTCGTAAATACTGAGTAAGACACTACACATAGCAGCAGCAATAGGCGTGTTCAGATCTCCTTGATCCAACATGAGGTGTCTCCAGCTTCCAGTCCATTGAACATGTGCACTCAGCAAGTCAAATAAGGTGGGTCTTTTCTTGCCCACTTCATGAGGCCAAGAAGCCAAGGACAGTCAGTCTTCAAAAGCTATAGACTGTACAGCAGTCCCACAAGTTTGAATACATCCACTCAGGAAATCTATCTCTGCTTGCAGCTTTACCTGCAACTATGGGCTTGTGAGCTTCAGGCATCTTATTAGTGCTGTCTTTAATGGGAATACTAATGACAGTGAAATGCTCCGTGTGAGGAGTAGCACTCACATTAGCATGTGGATACTAGTGCATGAACTCTGGTTAAATTGCAGCATCCACAAGCCAACAGACATTTTACTGCCAGAAGCATGCACATGACGTGGACATGGCCTAAAGTCATGCTAATAATGTGAATATTTTATTAAGGTGAGCTAAATGTGCTCTTTAGTTGTAAAAACATCTTGAGGACATGTCCCTGTGTGCACGTTTGTGTTTGACTCTATCTTCCCTCTTTGTCTTTGGTGCCTTTTTTCCCAGCTCTGGCTCTTCCTCCCTCCCCAACCTTGAATGCTCCCACAGTTGCACCCTGCATGCTGCCTGTCCAGTCTTCACACCCTCTATTTCTCACACCAGCACACACTCCAGCTTTAAAGACCTCAGGCACAGTCTCTTCATACTTCCCTCCCTCCAGGTCCTGAAACCTTGTTGCTTCAGCAGCAAGGCTTTCAAACCCTAATGAAGCATTTCTGTCTCAGATTTTCCTTAATTAGGACCAGACTACACTCAGTAAGTTGATGAGCTTTTCCCCCCTGTCCCCTTCCTCCTCCTCTTTACAAAGATCCTTCCTTTCTCATTTACTCTTTTCCCAGCCCTGAAGATATCTCCCATTCACCTATCCACCATGTTCCTCCTCTGGTTTTGATTCTCCTTTTTTCTCTTTTCACTGTTGTTCATTTATGCTCATGACCATATCACCTCCTCATCATGCTGTGTCCATCTTACCTATTCCCTCCCCTTTCTGCCTTGATCCTTTTCCTTTACTCATAAAAAAAGAGACCATTTCTTTGGCATACATTTCTCAGACTCCAGGCTCTCTGCTGCTCAATTTTCCCCACACTAACCTTCAAGCGATCCCACTCAGCACTATCCATTAGCCTGTCCCCTAATGTCCCACCATTCAGCCTTTATGTTATTTCCACTCCATCAACCCTGATGACTTCTCTCTTGCTTTTAACCCTCATCTTTCTACCAAGTTCAATTGCAAATTCTCTGTATGCTTCAATTTCTCTCACTTTGCTTTCCCATAATATCCAGCCCAGCTGATGCCCCTCACCCACTTTTTCTGCTGTCTTCTGAAAGACTGTCTGCTGAAAGCCTAGCCGTTGCTTCCACGTCAACATGGATAAAACAGAGCCCGTAATACACCCACTTCCAAGGGATACCCGAAATCTCTTTTCTCTCCTTTCTGCAGTGATGACTACCACTCTGTTTGCAGGCAGGGCACAGCTTTCATTTGGGCAGACTTGCTTTCAAGGTACCGCTAAGATCTGTTGATGCTTCTGCTTGCACGTCAAAGACATTGCCTATTCTCTCTGCCTTCATAGCTAAAAAACTTCTCTGGGGTCTAACCCTCACATTAGCTCAGTAATGGTGACATCCTTTTCTCTGCTTTCATAATGACAATCTTGATCCACTGTTTCGTCTTTCGAATACTATTACAAGGGTCATTTTTGTAGCCTGATGCTTTGAGTGTGCCACTCATTTTTGTGCTTCTGTTGACCAGCTCTCCATTCTCTAACAAGTAAAATAAAGGATGTCCTTACACACAGCTCTTGCGCAGGCAGGCAGATCCAAATGGCAAATGGGTGCCTCTTGCAGCTTTTGAACACACACTTAATATCAAGTACCTCTTTTTCTGTTTCCCCTCATAATTCCTCCTTGGGACTACCTCTCTGGTCACAACTGCAGAGAAACTTTGCTCATCTCTCTTAAACCCCTTTTAAAATCTTCCCCTTGATGCTGAAATAGTGCAAGAGCAGCCAGGCTGCTGGCATGCTGCACCTGCTCTGTACCCAGCTGACCCCTCTCACCATTTCCTTGTGCTCCACCCTGCATCTAACCCATCTCTTGCCTCTTGCTGAGTATTTAATGCATAAAGTCTGCATGGTGGTGACAGTCCTTCAGCTCCGCCTGCGGAGCAGGTACACATGCAGCAGCAACACCCAGGTCAGGAATTCCAAGTCTATGACATTGCAACAATTAATGACATCTTTAATGCTACCGAGAACTCAACCTGCTCTGGCTGAAGCTACACCCAGACTTGTGGTGCAGCTTACTAAATTCCTCTGATAAAATACAGAAATGCAGAGGCAATATTTCAGTTCGTTTCAAAGGCAGAATTCAAGCACATCTATTGGGTAGTCAGAAGGCCAAAACACGAATGCAAGCCCTGAGCTACATCCTTGGGGTGATGCTTCTCCAGAGTAAATACACCAAGGGCCCGCATGCTGGCAAGGGTGGCATTTTGGTTGTCAGTGGCTGGTTAAGCCATACCCACTTTGGAAATATTTGGAAGTTATTGTTGTGTCATGATTCTTGGTTGAGGATTCCTGTGCATTTGTGGGTTTTTTCCATCTCGTGCCAAATAAGCCCATCTGTGCTGATTTAGTCTCATCTTTATGATCTAGCTAGGTAAAAGATAATATGCAGACTCGAAGTGTATTTTTTAAAATACACTCTTAAAAAATATCAAAAACCTCTCTCTTATTTTCAAATGACATCTTGCTTGTGACCATAGCAAACGAAAGATTGGAAAGGACAGAAATGCCCTTAAATAAAAGGTAGTCAGCTTTGCAGTTACTAAGAAGTTGCTTTGCTCTATTGAGTTTCCTATGTCACCAAAACCCTACCAGCCATAGCTATACAAAGCCTGCATTGTCTCAGAAAAGCTACTGAGATGTTCCTGATCTTGGCAAGAGCTAGGTGTACCCAGAAGCATTTTACTGAAAAAAAAAAAGTATTTACAACAGCAGAAAGATATATTATTTTAGGCCTCTTACTGGAAAGATAAAGCTCAGAGTCCTTGCTACTGCTAAAGCAGCACACCAAAAAATCCTGTTCACGGGATCCATTTTACAACCTTGAAAATTTCACCTAAAAATCCCCCTAAGAATCAAATTTCAAAGTGACTCAACTATAATATAAGGAAGGACTTGGAGGTTTAGTCATCAGTAATTTGGAGATCTCAACTTCCTGACAGAAAAGGCAACTACACGCACCCTTACACAGGTATCCCTTCATAGTTAGTCTGTCATATCCCCTTCCCTGTTACAAAGCAAACCTGATCGTGTTCATCCAAGTCATTGATTTCTCATTTTCAACAGGAACAGGATCTGGCGACATATCTTCACAAAGAGCCCATACTTTCCCCTATTAAATTAAAATAAATCAGAGCAATGCTGATTTGGGAAACTATGCACAGATGATCAGGGACAGCAGTTTAAATGAAAAAGCCAAGATTACACTAATGCTTCACCTATAAGAGTAGTAAAACATTTACCAGAGTTTGTCACTCTGATAGTCCTGTGGGCTCCTATGGTAAACCAACAGTTGCTTGCACAACCAGTTCAAAGTAACCCCTGGATTTTCTTCTCCATCTGCAGGATATTAATAAATTTTGAACATGTCATTGCCAACCCAAAGAACAGGACTTCAGTATACACTTAAAACCATAAAAATCAGTTTCACTGGTTGTCAGAGACAATAGTAAGTATATGATGGTAGAAGTAAGAATTGCCATCTGTGTTGATGGGATTAAATATTTTTAATCAGCTACCAGAAAAGCATCATTTCCATCTTTTTACCCAGGTGGTCTTAATTTTCACAAGGAGGGGAACAGCTGACAGTGGAAAAAATATATCCTAACAAGCAAAAGCAAACCCCTCTGCCTCCTGCCAGATGCTCTCACAACTTTCGTAGAAGAGGGTGTAGCATTTCACAGGGTGGTAGCAGAGTGAGGGGGCTCTGCCATGTGGAGGAAGCCAAGACCCCGAAACGTGGGCCACCCCAAAAGAAGACCTCAGTGCCAGGGAGAGCCCTGCTGAAGCCAGTTGGGCACAGGCTGCACAAGAACAAAGTTTCAGACCAAAGTGCCATTGAAAGAGTGATCCCTGAAGGCTCCGCCATCTCCACTGCTTATATGAAATACTTTTACTCCAAGACTTTAATCATTTTTTTTAATCTGCTGTATTGAAGGCAGCACATTCTTTTGCCTTCTAAAACTTCAAAGATTTTGCATCCCAGGCCATCACGGGGACACACAGAAATGATTAGCAACCATATTTACATGTCAGCCAACTCTAAATATTCCTCTACCACCACCCAGGGCTCGGAGCCTGTGTCTCAGAAGAGGTTGGTATCTGAAAGCAGGGGAGGGAGCCAGGGTCTCCCCAGACAGGAGGTGAGGTGGGAGCACTTGCCCTCAGCTCCCAGCAGGATGCATGGCTTTAAAACAAGCCAGGAGAAAAACCTCTCCTGGGATGGGAATACTCATGGGAGCGGGGGGAAAGAGAAGGACTGTGCAGGAAAGCTGTTTGTCTTTCCATTTATCTCCCAGACAGCAGCTTGTTCGTCTTTAGCACCCATGCTATGAGCCTGCCATACACCAAACAGCAGCGTATTCCTGGCATTATCTCTGTTTCTTCTCCAAGAGCGCATGTTGCCCTCCCGCTTTCCAGCTGTACACCAGGCTCTGCCTCACACGGTGGGCGATCTCTCGCCCCCGCGGCCTGGCACCTGCAGCGTGGCCATCCTGCTGGCAGCCGGCCTGCGCCCGCTCCCCGCCTCCTCGCTTGCGAAAGGCACCCGGGTTCCCCTCCTGCATCATGTGAGCTCGGCTCGACTGGTAAAGAATAATTGCAGGCTTGTCCAAATTATCATTTGCAGAAGTCCAGAAGGCACATAAAACCACCAATATTCCATTTGTGTTAGCCTGGGGCGGTTCATTTCAGTCCAGTCTTTACGTTCCTGCCCTCTGCCAGGTCAGCCCAGTTGAGCTGATAAAATTTAGAAGGGATTTTGCAACCTGTCGGGCCCCAGCCCATCTTTAACTAATATAACACTTTGGCTTTAGCTCAAAGTTTTATTTCAAATTCCTAAGAAGAGGTGAGCTGTGTAACTTTCCTTCTAAAAAAAAATAATAATAATTAAAAAAATAATCTCTTTCTTTTAACACGAATAAGGAGTCCTTGGTATTTCTCATCTAATCACACATACCTCAGAGTGAAGGAGATGCTTGACCTCCTGAGCGATACATGTATTTTAAACAGTCATCAGAAACTTCTCCC
>JAVSBS010007776.1:0-13758 GCA_033124195.1 Coracias cyanogaster | reverse complement strand
TTGTCTCCAGCAGGTGATGCTGGCACCACAGTGGGCAGCAAAGGAGCTGGGCCCACAGGAGCTCATGGCAGGACTGTTTGAAAGAAGACTTCTGAGGGGATGTTGCTCAGTTCAACGTCGGGCTGTGTGGTCAGGCAACTGATGGCAGCATAAAGCGATGAAGATGGCTGAACCAGTACAACAAAATTGGTGTACTTGACATATTGGTCTAAAGGAAGATCCTGTGAAACCAGACTAAGTGAGACCAGAAAACCACTCAAGGAGATCCTGTATGCTGTCACCAAGGTTGTGAGAAAATGAAGGTAAGCAGAAAGAGGCAAGATGGGACTAGCTTGGGCAGAAAGCATTTGAGAGTAAGAAAGTTCTAGTGAGCAGAGATAAGAGACAAAGTGATTAAAGTGATTTAAGTAGTAAAGAGCATTTGTGAGTAGAAAGTGAGCAGAAAGGGACAAAATGAGCAGAAAGAAATGAGCAAAAAAGGTTAGAAGGTGTGTACAGAAGGTGAATGTGAAGAACCCCAATTTCCATGTAATAAAAAGTGGTGAACTGCATGTGCTTGTGTAAAGAAGATATAGAAATATGATGGCTGAAAGTGCCTGTGTGAAGAATTGCCTGAAAGGTTCTCCATACTCTGGTCTGAATGGTGGGGCAATGCCTGTAACCAGAGTCTGGATGATGGCAGTGCTCCAGAGCTTGGAAAATGGTAGAGTAGTTATTGCCCAAAAGGTTCTTCTGGCCCTGGCCTGAATGGTGGGGTGATGCCTGTAACTTGGGTCTGGATGATGGTAGTTCTCCAGGTTTCTGGTCTGGATGATGGCGTTTCTCTGGACTCTGAGACTAGGAGTTGGTAAGGTAATACTGCCTGTAAAGTTTTCCAGCTCCTCAGCCTGGATGATGGTAGGGTAATTATCACCCAAAAGGTAGGGCAATTAATGATGTGTGTGAGGAGTTGCTTGAAAAATGGTATGGATGATGGTAGCTCCCTGGAACCTGGCCTGAATGGTGGTAGGACAATTATTGCCTGTAAAGTTGTCCAAAATCCTTGGTCTGGATGATGCTAGTTCTCTGGACCCCAGTCTG
This sequence comes from Coracias cyanogaster, assembly GCA_033124195.1. Classification (NCBI taxonomy): domain Eukaryota; kingdom Metazoa; phylum Chordata; class Aves; order Coraciiformes; family Coraciidae; genus Coracias; species Coracias cyanogaster. Next base: position 12,678 of record JAVSBS010007776.1, on the reverse strand, counting down.
GATTTTGGTGGGGAGATTATTTCTGAAAAATTCTCCCAATGCCTGGTTTGGCTGAACATATGGTAGTGGTAGGGCAATTAATGAGAAATTGCTTGAAACTATCTCCAGATCTTGGGCCTGGATGCGTGGTCTGGTCCAAATCTTTGGCTTAGATGATGGCAGGGCAATTAGTAATGTATGAAAATGTTTATTTGAAGAATAATGGAGTAATGGAATGTGAAGCACTTGTGTAAGAGGAGATTGTTAAGACTGTGACAATGGAAGATGCTATAACCACAAAGGACTTGGGGACAGTGATGAGTAGAACTAATCTTGGCAAAGAGGTAAAGTGGACTTTGGTAATGATTTCTCTGCTGGATGGTAAAGACATAAAGTGGATTCTTTGCTGGAAAAGGTGAAAGTGATTTCCAGCCTGACAGCGAATTAAGTATGCAGACAAAGAAAAGTTGTGGTCACCCTTCTTTGGAACTTTTGCCAGGTGGATGGACTTTGTTAAACAGATCTCTAAGGAGAAGCGCAAAGACAGTGAATTAATTGTAGTATTTTATTTTCAGTATGATTAACTAAAATGTGAAGATAGGATACATGTAAATATGGTGTATGGAGGTTGTGATTCAGCCATAGGTCAAGGGACTGAATGACGTGCTGGGGCCTGGGTTGTGGGCTTGAAGTTGGAGTGGACCTGTGGATGGGTCACAACCTAGCAGAATGTTTTGTTTTTCCAATTGGCTTCATGTTCCAGAGGCAGAACGTGGCCCACCTGTGTCTCTGTGGCTCTGCCCTCGCCCAGGTGGTTGTGGTTGGGGTGGTGGGCGAGGCCAGGGTTATACTAACCAGGAGCTGAGTACCTGGAAGAGCTTCCTGTTGGGTGTGGCTGCTGTTGGGGCTGGTTGCATCTTGCTGAGCTCTCTTGGGGTCTCCTTCCATGTGAAGGGCCACTGAGGAGCCATCTCTGTCTGTTGTCTCCAGCAGGTGATGCTGGCACCACAGTGGGCAGCAAAGGAGCTGGGCCCACAGGAGCTCATGGCAGGACTGTGTGAAGGAAGTCTTCTGAGGGGATGTTGCTTGACGTTTTTTCATTTTTAATAAAGGCGTGTGTCACTGTAGTACGCCATCTCTACTCTGAATTGGAATATTCTTCAGGCTTAATAGGCAATATTGTTATATGTTTAAATAGTTTATTTTTATACTTTTACTTCATAAAAATCAACAACTGTGTAATTCTAACAGAAGCAAAGCTTCAATACTGAACAGCAGGAGAAAGAAAACAGAGCAGCCCAGATTTGGACGCCCCAAAGTTTGCAGCAAAAATTCTTTTCACATGATTGAGACCAAAGTTTCACGGAAGGTTCTAATGATGTATTAATAACTGACTATCATGCTTTTACATACTATTTCTATGCTAAGACTACACCAATTTGATCCTGCGAGTTTCTGCTTTCTCTCATCCTTGATACCCTAATGATTTATAGAACACACTTGACTTTAAATTCATGTACAGTTATGTTGAATTGCTTTATTTTACTATAAGAGTAGTAAGCTTTTCCCACCTATCCCTGCAATATGCGATATTTGTGTATCGTAAATGTACACAAATAGTACAAGAATGTATTTAAAACCAAACATTCTGATACAAGAAAACATTCCTATCCAGAAAACATACAGGTGTATATATACCTAGGATTCACTGAATTTCTAAAATAGGATCACATGTGTAAATATGTGCTTTATTCCATGTTTATAGGGGCAGACTTAGACACATTGGTAAGTGTTTTCTTTAGCTAAGTGGCAACAGAGTTAATTAAATTGTGTAGATAATAGACTTTCTAATGCTATGTCTAAACTGTAGGTCTAGATGTTTACCTGACCCCCTGTTAAGACAAGATTAAAGAGCAAGCCAGGTTTTCTTTTCCTCTGTTTCTGGCTTTCCTTGGGAAGGAAACCCATATAAAGATCAGAGGACAGCTAAGACATGTGTCACTCTAGGTGGTAGTGTGTCAAGGAGCATATCTATCTTGTGGCTGTATGGAGTAATATGGTTTAAGTGTTAATCTACAAAAGTATATGATCAATTTACAAACCCAGAAATACCTGTACTGCTACTTTTGTGGAAATGCGAAGGAAGGTATGACTTCAAAAAAGCCTAAAGAAATGCATGATTGGATAATGACTAATTCTGGGTGAAATTGTTCAGAAGAAAACCTTTTTGTCAATTCCAGTGTGAACATAAAAATTTCTATCTTATGATTAAAGATTGAGACAGCAAAGCCAAAATTACTCTGCTGCTACTTATTAATCCTCATTCAGTAAGCCTCTTCTATCATTCTCCAGATATTTTTGTGAAGCTCTTTTCAGAGCCCTTACTTCAGTATAAATAGAAATTAAATTTAGTTATATGAATTTGCTTTGCTTTCATATTCTCTAGTGATACCATTTGCACAATTTATTATTTGTCTCATGTTAATTCAGATCCTTTCTCAGCTTTGCTGCAGTTGAAGTAATTTAGTGCAGTAACTGACACAGAAGTTGGTTTTTACAGGGTGTATTGTGCATGTGAAGACAAGCATCCTAGTTCAGAGAGCGCTTCTCTGAGGCACAGTCACATCAGATCACTACCAGTATATCGACATATCTAGCCAGCCAACAGATCTTAAATTTCTTCCTTTGTCATTAGATGTGAGCTTTGTACCCTATGTAGCATGCGTATCCTTGCCAGTAGGAAGAAGCATGCTGCAAGAAATGTTAGTCAATATAGAACCAAGGAATTTTCATTATTATCTCAGTTTGCACACTGGCTTTCTCATGATTCTTGCATACCATTTTATTTTGACCTGCCATAACCTTTCACAGTCTCTATATGCATCACAGTCATATCAGAGCAGGAAACACATCAGGGCTTTGACTGGAAAAGCATATGGTTTGTTATGGTACATCTCTTTATAGTCTTTGATATCTAGCAACAAGGCTGTAAGTTATTTTGGAGTAAATTAGGTTTCACTTGGCTTTGTCTGTTCTGTTGTTTGGTCCTTTATCATGATGACTTCTAGGTGCTTTTTCCCTTTTTTCAGCCTTTATGTGACTTAGAATGAAGCAGCTGAGATTCCATGTGCCCTTTTACTAGGGCAAGCAGAAGTCCCCTTTGTTCCCTGCTGCTCTGCTGAAGCAGAGCACTGTGCCCCTTCCTTGTAAGGACACACTTTAGTGTTTACAAGAAACTTCCTGAGATGAGGAAACTTTGAAGTCACTCTTGATATTCTGTCACTGGAGAAAAAGGAAGTAGTGACAGCCTATGATTTTTTACAAGACAAGAAAAAAAACCTTTGAATAATTGGCCTTATTAGATAGAGGCTTGTTGTTATGGTGATATTATCATCCCAGTTGATGCAGAAGACTGAACAGGGTCATAAAACAGCAATTATGAGATGTGTCAGGGTGAAAGAAATTGGGTAAGAAGTAGTCTTTCAGGCAGTGATTGTTGGCAGGTTTCCCAGGAGGCTTCTAACCCAGAGATGCTTGATGCACCTAATCCCTTGCTGCAGGCCACGTAGCACAAAAGTAATTGCCTGCTTACTGAATGGGGAACTTGAGATCAAGACCATTCACTGAATCCTGAATGTTCCATATTGAGATAGAAGATTCTTTTCTCTACCTGCCCTGTTCAGGCCCTTATGGTTCTCATTATGATACTGAAATATTTTAAAAATGTTCAGAAGTTTGTGAATGATGTGATCATACTGTGTTTATCCATTGCATAGTATATGCAGAAAGAGGGTTGCAGAAGGGAAGATTTGGAGTTGGTTCTTTTGAAAAGCTTGACAAACAGTGAAAAACAGGAATGTTTTTTTAAAAGAGATGGAAGATTAGAGCTGTTGTTAGTGTGGAAAAATCCTTTGCTGTGCTAAAATGAACTTTGTTAAATTAGATTTTTTTTCTAACTTCATTTAATGAACAAAGAGAAAGCTTAATTAAAACAAACAGAAAGATTTAACTGTGGGGCGTAAAATTTAACTGTAAGATAAATTATATCAATGGGTTGCTTATGAAGGCAAAATTATCTCTATCCTCTTACTTGTTATTTAGCCCATGAACTCTCTCGTATTTCATCTCCAGTTGCAAGTCATACAAGATCTGTTATATATTATAGGTTTCTGGTAGATCACCAGCTGTTTTGCTGAATTGCTGCACACTGGTCACCCCAATTTCTGTGTTGATACTGTGCAGGACCTTTTATTCATATGGAAAGAGAAAGAAAGTCCAGTGACTTGAGTTCTGGATGAGGACTGGAGAACACTGCTACCAACCTCTTTGGGAAGTTAGATAAATCTAGGAGACTTCTGATTAGCTGCATAAAGAACTGTAATATTTAAATACTTCACATTGTTTTTTCAGTCCTGAAAATAACTTATGCTATTTTTCCTCCTGATAGAGGATACTGCCTTTAAGCCTTGCCTTGGTATTATCTTTAGTGTGCTCATCCTTGTAGTACTGTTTACACATTTTAGAGAAAAAAAACAGACTTGAGGGCTATTTAGAACAATTCACTTTGGCTATAGAAGTTTATCTTCAGCTATGCATTCTCTGGAGGCCTGCTTCTTTGGAAAGAGAGAGGCATCTCCAGTGGTCAATTAGCAGGAAAAGCCTAGCTTAGCCACTTTCAATCACCTTCTAGAAGGACCCCTCTTTTGTTCTTCATTGACCATAGTTATTTTTAGATTCTGTGAATTGCAGTTAAGAGGACTTTTACATTTCATAACACCGTGTTGGGGGAAAAAAATGATTAAGTTGCATGGTGCTCAAATATTGTTTTAAAAGTCTTAGATGTTGAATAGAGCTGCAGGGCTGTCACACATTTGTGTGATGAACTTCATCACTTATTCATTACTGTACAGCATGCCAGTCCACAGGAGTGGAAAATCTAAGTGTCTAAGCTGAAGTTTGTTAAATGGTCTTTCTTCAGACCTTAATGAGCTGTTTTATCTACTGTTGCAAGTGGCCATAAAAGAAGCAGACATAAATGTTGTGTAGCGTTCTGGAGATCTCATAGGTACATTTTGAAAAGGTAGAAGTGAACTAGCATTTAATAATTTCTGACAATAACTTGTAAAGCTCAGTGCAATGGTGTTAATGCTGAAATACCTAAAAACATACAGGTGAATCCTACTTTCAAGGTCAGGTTTATAGGTAGCCAAAATTAAGAAGCAACTGTCACTCTTCCTATGGCAGGCACCAGCAACATTCTCAGGTTTTGGGGAGGGCTAAATGCCACCTAAAAGGTTTTCTGCCCTTCAATGAAGAAGAAACTGTTTCTATAGTTTAAAAGCAGGTTAGCTCAACTTCACAATATCCTTCTTAGTGTAACAGACCTGAGGCTCGATCACTAGCACAGCCATCATACCTAGCTTTTTGCCCTCCGTTTGATCCCATTGAAAAGCTACAACGATTTGCACCAACAGAATTGGTACGGCGATTTTGATGCTCTTAGCTGACTACTATTTCCTCTTTTAATTAAAAATTACTGTAATAAAATGGTTAGGACTAGCATATGAGGAATTGAACTGCTGTGTTGCTGTTCTTCCTTATCTGAGCCTTCATCATGAGGGTAGTATGTGTTTAAAATGAGATGATTAGGCCGCTTGAGCCCAAAATTGACTAGACCTGTTGGTTCCTGTGCAGCTGGTATTTCATGTTAGAAAATACATTCACATTCCACCATGCTTAAATATGTATAGAATAACTCATCCTGGTGTGCAAGGAACAGGCCATCTTTCTACAAAGAACTGATCTTTCAGTTCAAGAACACTCAGGATACGATGATTCTAGTAAATTAAATAGTGCCAGGGACGTTGGCATGTACTGGAGCATCATTGTATTGCCATGCTTTTAAGATAGTCTCTGGCTCAATTTTGGCTTGAGCTCACTGCCACCTCCACAAACAATAGCTAGGTGTGACTTAGGAGGCAGAACTGGTCAGGGCCCCTTCCCAACACACAGTTTGAATTCAGCCTCTTTTGGTGGGGAAGAGATTTTAATAGTGTGGACATCAGCCATTCCATGCCTGCCTGTCTGAGGGCCAATAAACTATGTATATTAATTTACTATGATCAGCAAGACTTACTTTTAGAAATTTTTTTCTATGTAAAATTAATTGTAATGGAATTTGAAAATTTTCATTTCAAAGTGAAAAGTCAAGGCTGTTGGTTTAAAAATACCACAATGAAATGTTTCAGCATTAATATACAACAGCTATTTGTTGTTTTGCTGAAATTACTCAATAATTCATTTGTGTGCAATAAGAACCCTTTCTCTTTGAAATTGTTTGAAAAAAATTTTCCCAGTTTTAGTGCTTAATGTTCTTTCAAAGTGCTGAGTACCCTCAACTCCCACAGTAGTCAGATAGGATTCACGTACTCAGCCTATCTTGAAGGATTCTGAGACCTGCAGCAATAATGTGTATATATACATAAGAAAGAATTGACCTAGACAAGCAGGGGGATGCAGGCAGAAAGTACAATATCTGCCAGTACCAAACTTATAATATTTTTCTGTTGATTTAAATAGCAGCTAGTTAGGCAGATGTGTGTGAGATCTTTTTCAAAATCCTGAATGTATTCATATTTGGGATTAGCCTTTTTGAAATATTTCCCCATTTTTCCTCTTTCTAATTAATATCTCTGTGGAAAAAAAATGAGAAGGCCAAGCAGTTTTAGTTAATGGATTTACATAATAAGCTGTATTTTACTTTAAATTTTTTTCTTGTACAAACCAATGATAGCTTCTATGTTTTACCAGCATATTATGATATGTGTATTGAAACAGAATTGCTAAAGCCTTGTGTGCCAAGATATGTGTTCCTGAGATATCCACATGCTCTTTAACTTCCTCTTTTGTGGCTAACAGAAATGGCTTGTTATCCAGAACTTGCACTGGTGACATCTGTGGTTATAGGCGTTAATTATAATCTCTGAAAGTTAAGGTACTTATGTATTTGCATATAGCTAAAGTATGTGAGTGCCTGTAACTAGATATATAAGAAAGAACCATTCTCCTATTCATAATTTGCTGTATGTAGTAATGAAAAAAGTATTAAATTTTTCTTTTGTTACATTAATCAATTCAGAAGGATATTGATGATATGATGAGATAGACACATTGCAGGGAAGCAGCAGAAGCTGAGCTACTGAAAGAACTGAAAAACATGACAGAAATAGATGTTGCATCTGGTTAACCCAATGTCTGGGAGTGAGAATGACATTAAAATTAGTGGAATCATGCCAATGCTGCTTAGCAAGGGCACAAGGATACAGCCATTGGAATTGTTACTTATTGGTAATGGATGATGATAACTCATGATTTGAAAGGCAATCTCAGCATGTACACGACTATGTACAGACACCCAGGTTCTGAAATGTCTGAAGTCAGAATAAAAGGTCTGTCTCTGCCATCAAGGATGCTTCTTTCCATCAGGCCAGTTTTCACAGAAAGATGCAGATGTGGTAAGGTAAGGTGAAACTCCACTAATTTAGGGTTTTTTTTATAACAAAGAACAGTGAATCCCTTTGCTCTTTGAATTTTAGGATTTTTAGTGAGCCAGATCCTAGAGTGTAGCAGAAACTCCATCTCCAGGGAGTGAGCAGAGTCCTAAATATAGCTCAGTCTGGAAAGTATTTGAATGGCACTGGTGTAGGGAACGTTTTATGAGGTTTCCATATATAAATAAAAGATGAATGCAATTAGTGCTCACCATAGGATATTTCCTTCAATGTGACCCAAATATATTTTTTCCATGGCTTTCAGCAGGAGATGTGTCATCAAATGCCTTTTGAATATCAAACAGTTTGAACAAGCTGCCATAATCGGCTCTGTAACCTTTTATAGCCACCTTTCTGGATGAAAATTTTCACTTTGAAATCCATATTGGCTATTCTCTTTCAGGTTATTACTTCAAATCTGTTCTTCAACTCTCTTCTAATTAGTCATTCCATCTTTTTTGTAAGCTGCAGATGAACAGTGCTATTTTGGTTTCTCCAGGACAGGACTGCATGCTCTTTATAAACACTGAGGCCTCATCTTTGTACTTTTGGACTCTTCACACTGTATTTTTGCTAATGATTTTTTTTATGATGACTGGCACTACCTCTGAATTCAACCTGGCCTAAATCTTGACCCTCAGAATAACTTAGATCCTGAGGCTTCCATGAAGCTCTTGGGAGTTTGGTCTCCTCAATACCTCTGGTGGTCATGCTTCATTTTCTTCAGAACTCTAGTGTAAGATCAGCAGAGTTTTCAAAATTAAGCTTCTTATGTCAATTAATATTTTTTTGTTCCTGGGGATCATAAAATTACACCAGTATTTGCTTAGAATTGAGTCCACATTCAAGGTCAATGGCTTTTCTAGGAGGTAATGATTTGAATAAACACTGAGGAATAACAAGAATAATCTGGGGGAATGTTCTTAAGAATGCTCTACATTGCAATCCCTTAATTTCAATAAGATTGTCAACCATCACCCTCCCAGAAGTTTCAAATGTCCCATTACTGGTATAGTGCACAGAGTGAAGGACACTTGCTTGTACCAGAAGGGACATTTGACTCAAAACATTAATTACCTGTTTCTTGTATTGCTGCCCCAGAAATCTGAAGTTAGTATGAGGAAGAAATAGAGGCAAGGGAATTGCATACTAGGGAATTAAAAAAAGTGGTTTATATTGCCAAATAATATGTTGAAGACAGAAATAGCAACTCAGAACTCAAACTATCACACAAAAAAAATTAGCAAGATAGAATATTTTGAGATTTTTCCAGTATATTTATTTCCATGTGCCTTGCACTCCCAGAGGCAATTTGAATTTGGAAACAGAATGTATGAAGTCCCTTGAGAGTGTCAGTTCCATGCAGTATTTTCAGCCTGACCAGAAGTATGTTTTCTCAAAGATCTGGAGAGAAAAGATGTTCTTTTATTTAACTCAAAAGCTACTCTTTAAAGCTTTGGTTTTGTTAGTAAGGTTGTCTGGTCAACCAAAGTTTGCTAACTTGTGTTAGGATTTTGCCCTTTTCTGGTACCAGGCGAATTTTTGATGGTTCTCAGCCCTATCCTTTCCCGCAATTGATGATTAGTTTTAGCTTTGATAAACCTCTGATCTTTTACAGTTCTCTAAGTTAAACTGAAGCCATTTAGTATTTCCCATTGTGCTAGAATCTTCACTGGGCTTCCTCTCAACTGCATTCAATGTGAATGCTTGATGCTTAATACCTCAATAGAGCATTGAGTAGTTTGCATGACTGAATGCCCTGTCTTTGTAAAGGTGACTGAGAGAACCTATTTCCTAATGGGGTTGTGCTGCACTCTGTGCTAAGCCAACAGACATGTGCATCCTAGTTGGATGGTTGCAGTCCTTGCATTTGAGGAATTTCTGGGACAAAGCAGTCAAAACCTTGGTGAGGTAAAGAGGTGGCATAATGATTTAAGAGGCTTCTAAATGGTTTGATAAGCACTGATCAAAACAGACCAAAGCTTAACCATGCTGTTCTAGATGCTGCAGTAAAAGAAAGTTTTTGGATGAGAGTTTTGAAGGAAAATGATAGGATTATTTTTGCATAAATTAGAAAATACACAGTTACTGCTTGAGAGAGAACAGGTAACAGATAAGATTACATAGATACTATCTTATTTCATATGATACAACCTAAGCTGTCATGTGCATGTCACTGTATTCTTTAGCCCAGTTACGTGTAGGAAGAGTAGCTGAATGCTGCTGTCCCTGTGTGTGGTTTTTGGGAATGCAACTATTCAGTTTTACAGAGGAAAAGCACAGTTTCACAGTGTTTGTCTAAGAAGCAATCTTCATAGAAGCACTACTTAGGCTACAAAGTGCAGTAGAAGTCTGTCATACTGCTTCAGATTTCCACTAATTGTGCTGCAGCAGTTGAACAGTTCAGTCTTCACATAGACAATTAGTATTGTCTGATTAATAATCTCAGTAGTTATGATTTTCAAAAATCCCTTAGGCTGACTGAAAACCAAGCAGAAAAGAATTCCTTCTGTAGTGTTGAATAAAAGGGACTTGAACAGACAAAATGAAAAAACTTTACGTAATGTAGAATCATCAAGTGCAGAAAGAGCATTTGTCAAAAAAAAATTTATAAGACCTGAAGCTTTCAGTGTTTCACTCATTGTCTTACCAGTGCTGCAATCCCTTATATACTGATGAGTAAATAATTACATTTAATTTGATTTTGCATTTAATTACCATGCTTTTTATTGTATATCTCAGTCATCATAAAAAATCTGAGTATCCACTGAGTCTTCATGTTTTCATGAAAATGCGAGAGAGTCATAGCTTGACATAATTGAACCCAGCTGAAAAATCCAAAGTAATTAGACTAGGAACCATGTCCTGTGCTTTTTGTGGAAACAGAAGAGAAATGGGATATTCAGACTATGACTTGCTGACACAAACAAGAGGACTGTGTGTTGCAGAAATAAAGATTGAATAAGTATAAAACATATAGGTTGTAAAGTTTCTCTGAGGTAAAATAAATGGACCTGAAGGTGTTCTTCCATAGTATCAGTTCTAGCTGGAAGCACTCGTAGTTTAGTTTTCTGACAGATTAGCACAATAATTTTATTTCAATTTTTCAAAACAAATGAAATTTAATATTGAGACAGGAATTCTCAGTTGAGTGACATTTTAGCTCAACTTTGGAGCATCAAGTGTTAACAGTTCCACAGTCAGTTGTGCTTGTATTCATGGAATGCCACATCACTAATTTTATATGATTTATCCAATTTATCTGTAACATCTTCAGTTACAGTCCTGTCCTAAAAATGTTTGCAATTATATTGTTTTGTTAGAACATATTGACAACTTTTGAAAAAAAGGTTTGTTTTGGGGGAAGGAAAGTGGTTTTTTGTTTATTTTTTTTTTACAAATACTTTGTGGAAATACTGTCAAGCATTTCACACTATCGTGGCTGAAGCTGGAGTTTTATGCAGGGAATTTTTTTTAGTGGAAAGTATTAAATGCTTGTAAACTTACAGCTTTTTAAAATCGGCTGCTAATTCAAAACTAATTTCTGGTGCCTGCTCCAGGTTCAGATTCCCCATTGGCTCTAATAGAGAGATTGCTTTTTCATTTAACTCCGCTTAAAATACTTGTGTGCGTTGCTGGTGAGAGTAGTACTTTCAGCCTTGTTAGAGATGTCTGTAACTATTTAAAGTCTATGGTAGTCCTCAAAAACCAACCCACCAGGCTGAACAAAACCTTTCAAACATCTTTCCCGAACCTACTTTCTTGCTCAGGTCTTTATGAAATAATCAAACTCGGCTGTATCTAGAACTGGTGAGGGAAAGAAATTCAAATTAATTTGCCAGTATTATAAGAGACATTGTGTATCATGTGTATAAATCATGACTCTGCAGTGCTATGACAACTCAAAGTACTTTTAGATGAAAAATATGTGGATTTTAGACGAAAAATATGTAGATTTTGCTTTTTAGATTTTGACCTGAGTGAATGTAATGTCTATTTTGCAGTGATGAAATTTGTGTTATCTTTCCTGTCATTAAATATGGTATTCTGGCTAGTAGTGTTTTGATGCTTTTTCAGGACAGAACCAATAACTTCTTTAGTGGCATTTGATAAGCAGAGATCCAATCAGACTAAAGGATATGGTGCCATGAACCCTTTTACAGTTTTCAGTGCTTCCTCTAAAAATACATAGAGAATTTCACAGCTCTAGGCATCTGTGTTCTTATGTACTTCCAGCATCCCACTGAGAATTCCAGTGTAAGTTACAATCATGGGTCTGAATGGTGTAGCTGAAATGGCATTTGATATGTTTATTTTAAAGTGCAGTAATTTAGTGCACTTCTGCAAGTTTCCACAAGTCTAAGTTTCCTTCCCTAATTTAAATCCTCTCCCACATGAACTCCACAATTGCTTTAGAGAATAATTTTTCTGTGAGCTTTTAAGAGAACATAATATTAAGCTGTATTCCTTCTTTTACCTTAATACATCCCAAGAAACTAAGCTATAGCTTTCTTTTCATCCAATTTATGGCAGTTGCATAATTATATTTTTTATATTAATTTCACTTAAGACAGGATCAATGTTAGACTTATGTTGCAGTCAACTAATTTTGTGTTGTTTTAAGAAAATATACAAGTGAGCTCAGAAGGGCTCATTTTTGAAGCTCAGCAAGAACTGAGCATCCCTGATCTGCCGCCTTTTTAAAAAAAAGTTTTTCTTTTAATTTTGCCTTTTCATTTGCTCTCTCTGTACGTTTAACTTTGGAAAGGTTCATTGCTAACATTGTGAGGTTCAGCAGTGCCTTTATTTATTTTTTTTTTCCAGTAGCAAGTTCCAGACTAATTGAATAGTTGCTGAGAAAGTTGTGTGCTACATTAATTTTTCTGAGAAATAGTGTGATCATTCTCATTCTGGAAGGTAATGTGTTGTGCAGTTGTATGGAAGCATTATGTGTTAGTTGTACCATTGACAGTCTGAAGTGGCTCCAGGAGGGCATAGTTTAGCAGCTTCTCTATCAGAGAAGAGAATATCTTTCACAGTCAGGATGTTGATTCATTAGAAGTCTGTGTCAGAGCTTGTATGCATTCCCTGCCTCCCTGCCTCCCTGCCTCCCTGCCTCCCTGCCTCCCTGCCTCCCTGCCTCCCTGCC